>JZKD02S1893467.1:360498-376298 GCA_000966675.3 Picea glauca | reverse complement strand
ATAATAATGTATTAATTCATTATTACAATGTTTAAATATATTATAATTTATTTATTTATACATCATTAATTAATACATTGTGAATGTATTAATAAATTAATATTTTACATTAATCCATTGCTACCTTGGTTTACCATGACCATGGTTTACTCTAGTTGACCATGGTTAACCATGTTTGACAATTGCTGTTATCCATAGATAACTATTGTTAGTCATGACCCAGTTGACCATGACTATCTATGAAATTCACCCCGTTTGACCTTAAGTATGATTATGGTTGACCATTGCCTTAACTATGTTTAACTATTGTTGACCATGACCAAGAATAATAAAGTAGTAAAAAATAAATTTTTAAATAATACATGTATGAAAAAATGTGTTAATTTTTTAATAGTACATTAATACATTGAAGTAATAAAGTAAAAATACAATAATAATACATTATTAAATAAATACAAAACATTGAAAATGAATTCATAGTGATAGCCTATG
Organism: Picea glauca; assembly: GCA_000966675.3. Classification (NCBI taxonomy): domain Eukaryota; kingdom Viridiplantae; phylum Streptophyta; class Pinopsida; order Pinales; family Pinaceae; genus Picea; species Picea glauca. The sequence continues at coordinate 375,806 of JZKD02S1893467.1, read as the reverse complement.
CTTGACCATGAGTATGATTAACTATGGTAAACCATGACTCCATGGTTGACCAATATTATGACTATTGTTAACCATTAGAGTGGTTGACTATGGTTGATGACGATTGATTATGCTTGACCATGACCATAGTTAACTGCAACGAGCATGACCATGGATGATCATGAATATGGTTAACCATGACTATCGCTATGTTTGACCACAAATAACCATGCCCATGACTATTATATAGTTCTCTCCAACATATATACAATTTGATATATATAATGACTAGAAAAAATTCATATATATACGGTTGACCAAAATGCTATTTGATAATGTAAGTTGGTTTCCCATGACCATGGTAAAAATTGATCATGGTTGACTAAGTTTTACCATGGTTGTTCGAGACCATATTTTAACATTCTCTAAAACCTATGTTCGTCAAATTATGACATTTATAGGTGTTCATCCCAGTTTGATATTGGGAAATGTTCGTGACATTGTGACATTAAGACATGTTCATCACAACTCGACGATGGAAAATCTTTGTGACATTGTGATGTTGGGAAATGTTCGTGACATTATGATGTTGGGAAATTTCCGTCACAATGAGACGTTGGGAAATATTTTTCAGATTGCAACATTGGGAAATGTTCATCACAATGTGACATTGGGACTTGTTCACTAGATTACAACGTTGCAAAATGTTCATCACAATGCGACATTGAGACAGGGATGATTTTAAGGATGGAAATTTATTTTAAAATGTAGAAACCTTGCGAATCTTACTAATCCTTCATATGCCAACTATAAATGTTTGACGATATTTTTGTAAAAATATTCAAATTTCTAATGATTTTATAGAGTTTTTATAAATTTTTGGCTATTTTTAACTTAAAATAATTGTATCCTATAGAATTTGGGCGAATGATTTTTAAAATAGCGAATCTGGAAATACCATGGAAAATTAGCCCATGAGCGAAATTTAGCCCCTAAAATCATCCCTACATTGGGAAATGTTCATCACATTACAATGTCAGGAAATGTTCATCACAATGAGACATTGGGAAATATTCAAAAAATGTGATGATGGAAAACATTCAACACATTGTGACATCGTAAAGTGATTGGGACAATGCTAGGACAAGGGAATGTTTGTCACATTGTGACGTTGGGAAATGTTCGGAAAAATGTGACAAAGCACAAAGTTCATCACATACTGAGGCTTAATCCTCAACATCACATTTCTAGGTTCGTGTAAGGGAATTGCTAGGTTTAGTCATAATGGGAAAGGTTTTTAACATTGCAATGTTTTGAAATGTTTGTCACAATGCAACATCGAGAGATAATAGACATATTGCGATGTACGGAGATGTTCATCACAATGATTCGTTAGGAGATGTTTGAAATTTTGCGTGGGAGATGCTCGAAATATTATGTTGTCAGTAAGTGATTGTAGCAATGCAAGACATGGGGATGTTTGTCACGTTGGGAAATGTTCATCACAATGTAACAAGGAATTTCTAGGTTTAGAAATTTTGTGATAAGTAATTTCTAGGTTTAAACATATTGGTTTATTCATATTAGATTTAGTCATAGTGTAATTATATTGGGTTAATGTTTCAAAATGAAGATCGATTTACTAAGGGTTAATAAACTTGATATACACTTTGCAAATGATGATTTGCATTTGTTTTAAGAACATTGATAGAAAATGAGATTGAAATTTGTAGATGATGAATTATTCTTGTTAGAAGGACATTTAAGTAGACCACATATGTAGCATATAGTGTATATATTGCACCATGATCTAGAAACTATGACCATTATGCATCCATATATACAAAATATGTTATGTTAAGCTTGTCATATATATATATATATATATATATATATATATATATATATATATATATATATATATATATAATTTGTACTTTCTCTTGTGGGTAAGATCCTTTTATTCAAGTTCCATCCCTTGATACATTTTTCATTTTATTTTATAAATTAGTTATGGTTGTGTTGCATTTTGAATGCTACATATTGATCATATAATTTATAGATTGCACCAACATAGAAAGTTAGCAATTCATTAAATTTAACAAACATATTAAAAGATTTAACAAATATCTTAATGAAATTTAACAAATGTATTAAAAAAATCCTTTTTCAAATTTAAGGAAACATTGTTTCAAAATTTTGAAAACTCTACTCATGAATATTTTATTCAACGACTATACAAATACTATTTAATTTACTATACGAGTTAAGGACACATACAAAATAATTTTACATGAACACCAATCATTTCAAAAATTAGTTGTAGTTGCAACATGACAAAATATAAAGTGTATTGTAAAAAATGTGGCACTCTACATGATATTTTGTAAATGAGTAAAGAATTTCTCCGATATAGAGCCCAACTAAATTTTGAAAAATGTTGGTTGTCCATAACTCTCATTGAGAAAAATACAACAATAATTAGATGTAATATGCATAATCAACACAACATGAATACACTAGATGTAATATGTATAATCAACACAACATGAATAGATGCATGAAAAGTAAAAAAATGAATAAAATATTGATAATGACATTCCCTAATAATAATAAATTAAAAAAAACAACAAAAAAAAAACACAATTTTAAAGTGTCCTTGAATAGACACATTCAAATTAGTATTAATATTAATGTGAACATTGATGTTAATATTAACATTAACATTATTACTTTAATGTGAATATTAATATTATTATTAATATTAATATTAATATTAATGTTAATATTAATATTAATATTAATATTAATATTAATGTTAATATTAATATTAATATTAATATTAATATTAATATTAATATTAATATTAACATTAATATTAATATTCACATTAAAGTAATAATGTTAATGTTAATATTAACATCAATGTTCACATTAATATTAAAGTAATAATTTTAATGTTAATATTAACATCAATGTTCACATTAATATTAAATTAATAATGGTAATATTAATTTTAAAATTAAAGCTAATATTAATATTAGCCTTAACAAGGATGATTTTAGGGGCTAAATTTCGCTCGTGGGCTAATTTTTCATGGGTTTTCCCAAAAAGAGATTCTCTATTCTAAAAATGATTCGCCCAAATTCTATAGGATAAAATTATTTTACCTTAAAAATCGCCAAAATTTTATACAAACTATATAAAATCCTTAGAAATTTGATTTTTTTTATAAAAATATCGCCAAACATTTTATAGTTGGCATATGAAGGATTAATAAGATTCTCCAAGGTTTCTACATTTTAAAATAAATTTCCATCCTTAAAATCATCCCTACTTAACATGAGTTTAAATTCCCTCATTTTAGAAAGACCTAAGACTTTTTTCTATGGGAGATCTATGGGAGAGCTGCGCTTGGTTAGGGTTAGGGTTTTTGTTGTTTTGGTTCACCTGACTGCCCCTGTAGGGGCTTCATTTCTCTGAACGAGGGATGGTCGTGAGTCCCTTCCTACAGTGAAGCAACAACAAACAGAAACAATGGAGGAGGCTCTAGTCGCCCCACTTTCGAGCCTCCTCGAGATCTTCGCTCACAGTTATTATCCGAGGGAACATTCAAGGACAAAGAAATGGATATAGATTCAGGGAAAACACCGATATCAACAAGTGCATCACGACCATGGATACTGGGAAAATACATTCTCCAAGCACCCAAAGCCCCAAAATACATCATCAGCACTCGCCGGATCAAGGAACATAAACAATATATGAGAGATTATGCCTTAATGGGCAAAATTTCTAGGAATCTGGCCCTCTGAACTTGACCTGATTAAATGGATACATCAATGGTGGAATCCCAAGGGACACTATGATCTACAATTAGGTTCCAAGGGTTTCTTCACCATTATCCTGCATAACCTAGAAGACAGGAATCACATCTTCGACATAGGGCCGTATTTTTTCAACTCAGCGGGGCTCTTCTTGACATTTTGGACAGAGAAATTTAGCCCTGAAACGGAAGACTTTGTGCATGCCCCAGTATGGATTAGACTATACTCCTTGCCGTAGGAGTTCTAGTTGGAAGAGATGTTGGCCGACATAGGCAACACCATCGAAGTGTATGTCAAATCCTCGGAGACCATGAAATAAATAAGATACACCTCCTATGCACACATCTGCGTCTACATAAATATAACCAAGTAGGGGAAGCCCTAGACCTGAACCTTTCGACTTCCCCAACCTGCTCCAACACTAAAAATGTGTATCAAATAGAACTTGAGGATGTAGATGTTGAGATGGATCCAAACGATCAAGAACTAGAGGGTTTTGACTTGGAGCATCTAGAACACGCTTATCAACACCAGAAACTCTACACCATATCCCCATATCAACTCAAAAAATTCCACAAGGTCTTCCTCAACTCCTTAGCAGGATCCACTGCCAGATCTAGCGTGGGATTGGGAATACAAGGAAATACGTAGAAGGAACAACACAAACCTCAAAAGGACGAAAAGAAAAGAGGAAGAAAATCAATGAGCAAGCTCATACAAGAGATAGGACACTTCATAGTGAACTCCAGTCAGATCCATATCATCTTGGATCGCTTCCCCCCCTCCCCTCCCCTTCCTCATCATGAAGATCATCTCTTGGAATATATGAGGTCTCAATGGTCGTATTAAGAAAAAGATGCTACGGGATCTAAACATAGCAGAGAAACCAGACATAATGATGCTCCAAGAAACAAAGTGTGCCACTGAAGACATGGACAAGATTCTCCCCTACTGTTGGAAGCAAGGGAAAATGATATCCATGATGGCCACAGACATAGTTTGGGGTCTAGCTCTACTCTGGAATCCAAGCTCAGTCACTTTGGAAAACATTTTCACAACCAAATGGTCCATCTCGGAAACCTATCAACTCATTGGCTCCAACAAACCTGGCTACCTCACAAATTTCTATGGACTGACTAGCTCTAGGGATAAACAAGACTTCCTTCAGAATTTGGAGTACCTGGATATCCTAACCGAGGGGAACAAATGGATTTTAGGAGGAGACTTCAACATGATTCATAATTAGGACGGGAAAAGGGGAGGAACAATGCATTTGGAACTAGAATTTGGAGATTTTCAGAATCTCATAGACAACTCAAACCTCATTGACTTAGAAACCTCCAATGGCACCTTCACCTGGACAAGCTAAAGAACTGAAACTCATGAAATAGCTTGCAGGCTAGATCATTTTCTACTCTCGGACTCCCTCATGTTGGAAGGCGCAAATCTTGAGGTGAGGATAATGGATATTCGTGGATCATACCATTAGCCTATCCAGCTATGGCTGGACATATYGGTCATCCTGGGAAGACAACCCTTCAGGCTAGAACATTTCTRGCTTAGTGACCCAAACTTTCAACAGAAGGTCCATTCTTGGTGGAAGGAGGTGGAGSTACCATACATCTCCAAGATGTACCGCTTCTAGMAAAAACTTAAAAATTTCAAGCAACAACTCAAGATCTGGAACAAATGCACCTTTGGCAACATCTTTGAGGCCCAAMAGTAACTAACGAATAAAATGAGCATTGTACAATGACAAATCCGGGAGCAAGGGATCTTTGAAGACCTGAAGGCACAGGAAGAAGCAATAGGCCAACAATTGGAAGAAAGGAAATCCCAGAAAGAGATCCTGTGGTGACAAAAGTTTCGCATCCAATGGTTCTAGGAGGGAGACTGAAACACCAAGTTTTTTCATAGGTCCACCCTTCAACGAAGACACACCAATTGCATCACACAGTTAATTTCCAACAATCGACAAATCATTCAATCCCATGAGGACCTAAAGGAGGAACTTCTTTCCTATTACAAAAATATCTTGACAAAAACTCAAAAGAACATATCTCAATCCATCACCAAGGTCACACAACACATACCCACCTTAATCATGCAGGAACATAATGTCTCTCTTCTCGAGCCCATCACTCTCGAGGAAGTCGACCAGGCACTACAGGACACCCCTAAAGGGAAGGCCTTGAGATTGGATGGCTTCACCAATGACTTCTTCCATCAATGCTAGCAAATGATCAGGGAGGAGGAATGGGAAATCATCGAAGACTTCAGGGTCTCAAGGAAGGTCCTACTGGCCCTTAATTCAACTTTCCCCACCCTCATTCCCAAAGAGGAGGACGTCAATCATCCTAAGAAATTTAGGCCAATAACTCTCTATAACCTCATTTACAAGATGCTAACCAAGGTTATCACAAGAATACTTAAGCTTATCCTCCCCTTGATCATCTTTGTGGAGCAATCATGTTATGTGGAATGTAAGCAAATTCTGGATAGTTTCATCTTAGCACAAAAAGTGATACACTCCCTGCAGAAGACCCGCACACCAGGTATGCTCTTAAAAATGGATCTTTCCAAAACTTTTGACAAGTTAAGTTTGGAGTACATGTGTTCTATGCTCCTTGCCTTTGGCTTTGACCCCTGCTGGGTCTATTGGATATTGAACCTCACCTCCTTTGCCTTCTTTTCAATTTTGGTTAATGGTGTCCCTTCTTGCCCCTTTTGCCCCTCCATAGGAATCAGACAAGGTGATCCTATTTCCCCTTTCCTTTTTATTATCACGACAAAAGGTCTCAGTCACTCCACTCAGGCTGTCATAGTGAACAAAGCACTGGTAGGCCTTCCACTGCATTGCATCAATCCTCCGATCTCTCACAACCAATTTTTTGATGACACTCTAATGATGGGCTCCCCCATATTCTCGGAGGCCCACTCCTTGCTCCCCATCCTTCAAATTTTCTATGATGCCTCAGGCCTTGATATTAACTGGGCTAAAGCTTAGTTCAGAATAGGAATATTTATTCCTAACCAAGAACATCATTGAATCTTTTAGTCTGTAAGATCGTCCTCGTGCCCATGCTGTTGCCAGCCTGTTGGAAGCATGTAAGTCTGTGCACATGTTGGGCATTGCCGCTGTGGAAGAGTTCTGCAGTGAGCTATGAAAATCATTTCAAGCCGTTGATCAATTTTGGCAAGGTGAAAAACCTGGTCATCCAACAGACTCCTCAGCTCGAAGATGAGAGAAAGGTACCCCGAGTCACTGAAGAGTGGCTGCTCCTGCTAGTGGCTGTCAATGGAAGTGGGGTGAATGGGATTTGTTGCGTCTTTACTTGCATGCACTGGGCAGTTGAAAATCTGGGTCGCCAGCTCCATGGGTGCACCAGGAGGGGTCTCTTCTTTGAAAAAGCAGGTGGTGAAATGCTCCTCTAGGCTGTTGGATTTGGGACCAGGCTGAATGCTTGTAGGCGGAGGCTTGTCATCCGAACCAAAATCAGTGGGTGGATTCCAATTGTCCAGGACTGTGAACAGAGGGAGCTTGGGATAGCTCTGCATGGCATCCTCCAAGGTAATTTCTTCCATGTATGCCATAGGAGGCATTCGTGGTTTCCTACACCTTCGGATGGACGGCATGGCCAGTGCTTGCTCAAACTTCTTCTGTCTCTGGCATCAAGATTCGACCGTGTACCAAGCGGCACCCCTGTGCGGATTTCCTTTTGCTCTGGGCATGGTGGAGACCCTAGAGATGACCAGGGTTCCTTGTGAGTGGACTGCTATGCTCCAGAGCTTCGATAGGACCTTAAATCTCTGCTCTGGTGGAATGAACTGTTGTTGCTNTCCTTGTGAGTGGACTGCTATGCTCCAGAGCTTCGGTAGGACCTTAAATCTCTGCTCTGGTGGAATGAACTGTTGTTGCTCCGGTGGAATGAATGTTGCTATGGGCGAATGCCACTCTGTTCTATCAATTTTGGTGATAAGTAGGAGGGCAATCGCGACTGCCATAGCCATTAAGGCTTGTTATTGAGTGCGTTGATGCCCAGTACTGTTCACTTGCATGAAGGGGCTCATCGCTTGGGTATGGCTGCATCGATCCATGGTGGGTTAATGACAGAGGGGATGGTCGCCAGTGGATGCATTAATACTGTGTCACGACATAATTCCACGTGGCTTCGTTTTACTACGTGGCACCCCATCTGGGGGATGTAAGTCTTTGGTGGCTAAGGTTTTGCACCGAGTGGAGATGTGTGAGCTCTCTGAGACTTGGGCCTCCCAACAGAAGTATTCGGCTTCCATTTCGACTGCTTCATTTGCTAGGCAATCCGCTACCCTGTTTGCATCTCACTTCACGTGGGAGGGTATGATGCTGAAATGGGGTTGGAGGAGGCAGTTGAAATATTCTAGCAATCCGGAGAGTCACCAACTTGGTGAGATTTTTGAGGGGTGGCTTCCRTGAAGAATCTTGGTGATTAGCTGGATGATGACTTGTGAGTCACCCTCCAAGATAATCTTGTGGTAATATTTATCCATAACTACTTGGAGACCCCTCAATAGTCCTGTTAGCTCTGCCACATTGTTGGTTGTTTCCCCTAGGAAGCTAGCTACGGGACCAAGGATCTCTCCTTTTGAATTTATGAGCACTACTCCATATCCTGCTGTTCTAGGGTTGCCTTTGGAGGCTCCATCAAAATTTACTTTGATGAAGTGTGCTGAAGGGGGGAACCAGGTGGTTCGGCTAGTCTGTTGGTGCTTGTGTGTCCTTGGTGCTAGTTGATTGATTAGAATGGGATGCCAGCTTTGAAGAATGCACCATTCCTTTGGGTTGCATTTGAGGTCATCTTCTTTCCATGATTTACTTCTGACTGTTTCCTTGATTAGTGAACTGATTTTCTCCCATGTGGCTTCCGGCGTGGAAGCTTGTGAGTGGAATATTCTTTTATTTCGTTTCTTCCAAAGTTGCCAGAGGATGAATCCTGGTAGAAGCTGCCAGATGTGATTCAGAAGTGGTTTGTTGTAGGTGATGCGGTCCCAGTTCTCGATTGTGTCATTGATGCTGCTTCGATGTTGGTTGGATTTGCGCATTATTTACGTGCCGTGGTCCCAGATTTGTTGGTTGTAGCGGCACCCATTAAAGATATTTTATTTGGTTTCCTCTTGTTGATAGAAAAGGACGTAGAGGGATGGTCCAATGAAGCCTCTTTTGCTGAGGTTGTCCCAGGTTAAGGCTCGATTTGCACCACCAGCCATAGGAAGGTGGAAACCTTAGGCCAGAGAGTGGGATTCCAGACTTTGCTCCATATGGGATCCTTGTTTTTGCCTTGGGGGTTGCCCTGTAGGAAGTAGGCTTCTTTTATTATGAAGGTGCCAGCTGTGGAGTACCCCCATGTCAGGATGTCCGGCCCTACTCTTTTGGGTATTTTCCGGTGGTTGGCTTGAAATTGCCAGCTTTGCATATTGAGATTTTCTGAGACTTCGAGGTCTTGATTAGAGGTTTTCCATTGGCACCAGGGAAGCTGTTGTTATTGAGGTTTCCAAAGGTCCTTAACCCTTAAGGAGGTATGCTAATTGAGGGCTCCTTTGAGATTGGATAGTTCCTCCATTTCGTTCAGGGGTTTGAATTGCTGCCAAGAGTCATGCCAGAACATGGCACTCTCTCCATCTCGGACCTCCCAAAAGGCATGGTTCTGGACCAAAGTACGATTTTTCCATGCTATGTTCCATATATTGGAGCCTTGAATTTGGTTGTTATGCCTGATTAGCTGGTTATCTGGTGTGAGGGGGGCATACTTTTGTTTGCACATTTGTGCCCAGGAAGCTGTTGGATTTTTTAGCCAGCACCACCAGATTTTGGCTCCCATTACTTGATTGAGTTTCCCCGGGTCCCGAAGGCCCAATCCTCCTTGACTTTTTGGTGTGCAGAGTCTATCCCAGTTTACTAGAGCCCATTTCTTATTGGGTTGGTGGCCATGCCAGAGGAAGTTTCGTTGAAGGTTTCTGATGGCTCGAATGACTTTTTTAGGAGCAGCCAGGGCGGTGAAGAGATAGGTAGGAAGAGCCTGCAAAACTGATTTAAGGAGGACTAGCCGAGAGGCAATATTGAGGGGTCTAAAGGTCCAATTGCTTAGCCTGTTGGAGATGGAAAGGAGAAGGCTATCACAGGAAATGGATCTAGCAGCTACCCCCGTGAGGGGAACGCCTAGATAACTAGACGTAAGGGAGCTCCTAGGTATTCCTATAAGTCTGGAAATATGAAGTTAAATAGAGGCCGAAGTATTGAAGAAGTAGAGATTGGATTTTTCATAGTTGAGGGACATGCTTGAGGATTCAGTGAAGTCAGAGAGGATGGAGTTGAGCTTGTTGGCCTCCCAAACCATGGGGGAGTTCATAAGGAGGGTGTCATCGACAAACTGACTATGAGAGGGTGTTGGCTGAATGTTGTGTAGTGGCAGGTCTTTGAGGGAGCCATCTATGACTGTTGCCTTGATATACCTTCCCAGGCCTTTCACCATAAGTACAAACAGGAAGGGCGAGAGGGGGTCTCCTGTCTGATGCCTCTGGAGGGTGAGAAAGGTTTGGATGGGACACCATTTACTAGGATGGAGAAGAATGTTGAGGAGGTGAGGTTTAGGATCCAATTGACCCAACACTGATCAAAACCAAAAGATTCCAAGATAGCTCTAAGATATTGCCAGCTGGCTCGATCGAAAGCTTTTGAAAGATCAAGTTTGATTAGCATACTCGGGGTCCTTGAAGTCTTGAGGGAGTGGATGACCTCATGAGCCAGGATGACACTGTCCATGATTTGTCTTCCTTCCATGTGCCCTACCTGTTCCTTGGAAATGACATGTGTCAGAATAGGTTTGAGTCGATTGGATACTACCATTGTTATTGTTTTGTAGATGACATTGCAAAGGGCTATGGGTTTAAACTATTTAGGGTTTGTAAATATTTCCTCTTTCGGAATGAGGGTTAGAAAGGTGGCATTAAGAGCCGGGAGGACCATGCCTGATGCTCTCGATTCCTCTACTACTTCCCAAACTTCTTTTCTGACCAGGTCCCAACAGTGGTGAAAAAAATCAGTAGTGAACCCATTCGGGCCTGGGGCCTTTCCGGGAGGCATGGTTTTTACTGCTTGATCCACTTCCTCTTGGGTAATGGGCCGTGTTAATGCATCATTTTTCTCGGAGGATACTAGTGGAGGTATGTGTCTGGTGACTCTTTGTATGGCTTCTGTTCTGTCCTCCTTGGTTTCCATTAGAAGGTCCTAGTAGTAGTTGATCAGCTCAGCTTCAATTTGAGAGTGTTCTCTGACTGGGTTGCCCTGACCATTCTCTAAGTGATTGATTCTGTTGATGTAGCGCCGGTGCATCATTTCTCTATGGAATATTTTTGTGTTCTTTTCCCCTTCCTTGAGCCATTGTACTCTGGTTTTTTTCTTCCATAGAATTTCCTCTTGCTTTCTTCTCTCTTCTAATTATTCTTGGAGCTTCTCCTCCTCTCTCATTAGATCGGTGGTTCTGGATCTGGAAATGAAGGTGTTTTGGATCTCTGCCAACTTGCTTTCTATGTTTCAGATGCTTTGAAGTATGTTTCCAAAAGTGTTCTTGTTCCAATGTTTCAACAACTACTTAAAGTTTTTGAGGCGTTGCTGGAATTTGTATATACTGGAACCATGGTCTATTTCTGCTTGTGCCCACTAGGATTTGGCTAGCTGCTGAAAATCCGGGTGTGAGAGCCAGAATTTTTTGAAGTGAAAGGGCTTATACTTGGGTATCTCTCCTGTGTCTAGATTAAGGGCAAGAGGCCAATGGTCTGAACCGACTTTTGGTAGAATAAGGCTTTCCAGATAGGAGCCCGTCTCCATTAATTCCTTGGTGACCAGGAAGTGGTCCAGTCGACATGCAATGTGTTTATCGCCCGATCTACGATTGGACCAGGTGAAAGTGCCATTGCTATTTTCTATATCGACTAACTTTAGATGATCAATGAAAGTTTTGAACTTACCACTATCTTGCTCTAGTTTTTTGGTGCCTCTTGTTTTTTCCTCCAGCGACAGGATCATATTGAAGTCTCCTCCTAAGATCCAATTTTGAGTTGTCACCAAAGTCTTGATTAGTTCAAGCCGCTCCATGAGTTTGTCTTTGTCCTGCTAGCTATGGGGGTTGTAGACGTTGGTGATGGCGCCTTCCTGATTCGAGCCAGTGACCTCGAAGTGAGCCGTTATTGTTCCTCCAGTTGAAAAGGGTTTGCTGATACTGATATTGGATGGCTTCTAGAGGATAGCTAGGCCTCCGGAGGCTCCTATGGAGTCTGTTGATATGGAGTTGCATTCTTGCCAGATACGCTAAAAGATGGTTTCAGCTTCTGTTCCTGCGCATTTGGTTTCCTGTAACATTAGAATGTCTGGATTTTCTACCTTGATGCAGTCTCTGAGGATCCTTTGTTTGGACCTACCATTGAGTCCTCTGATGTTCCAGGTGATGATCTTCATCATTAAGAGGGTAGTGTTGTGTGGAGGTATACCTCCGAAAGCTTGTGAATCTGACCTGAATTTATCATGAGATTGCCCACCTCCTTGATCAGTTGTTGCACTGTTTTATGCCCTCGTCTTTTGTTCTCTCGAAGGACTTTCTTCGAGCCTGATCTCAAGTCCGTATCTATTCCCAAGCGTGCTGTGGATCCTGCTGAGGAGTTGAGAAATACTTTATGCACCTTGCATAGTTGTTCTTCAGGAAGGGTCTGTAGGTCCTTTTGATTCAGGGCCTCCTCTAGCTTTTCTAGATCTATGCCTGCTAGATCTCTATCATCCAGCTGCATTGGGGTGTCCCGATCTCCGTCTCCTCTTTCTTCTATGTAGGTTTCATGACCTTGGGGAGGGGGGGAAGGATTTGGGGTGTCTTCTTGAGGCTGTTGTGAATCCTTGTGCAGGTCTTGGATTTCCTCACCTTCTGGCAGCTGGTTCAGAATCTCATAAGAATTTTTGGTAGCAATTTTTTGTTTGGAGTCTGGGATCTACCTCCTTGGTGGGTTTCTTTTCTTTGACACAACCGAGGTGAAGCCATCTTTTTGTGTGTTGTCATTTTCTTTGGTGGCTGGTTTGATCAGGGGGCAGTCTCTGAAGAGGTGGTCGTGCTCATGACATCTCTTGCATCGAAAGGGAATGTGCTCGTAATCCAGGGTTTGTTGCCAATCCTCATCCTGATATTCAAGAGTCACCGCTCCAGGGATCGTCTTGGATATGTTCATGTAGACACAGATCCTGGCATATGAAGTATATTTTCATTGTCTTGTGGCCTCTGAGGCTTTGACATATTGTCCTAGAGTGTTCCCTATGCCCATTAGAATATCCTCCAGCCAAAACTCTTGCGGTAAGGAGTATAGGCGGATCCATACAGGGGCCATAGTGAAATCTTCTTTGTCGGGGATAAATATTTCAGTCCAGAAGCATAAGAATAGCCCTGCTGAGTTGTAGAAATATGGCCCATTTTCAAATATCCTGTCCTTGTCCTCTAGATTGTATAAAATTATTGTGAAGAAGCCTTTGGAGCTAAGTTGAACCTCATAGTCCCCTTTGGGGTTCCACTAGTGCTTGATCCATTTGTTGAGATCCCTTTCTATTGGCCAGAGTCCCAGTAACTTGCCTATGAGGGCATGTTCTCTCATAAATTGTGTGTGTTCTCCTACTCTGGTTTAGCTGATGAGGTATCGCGGTGTTTTTTCCATTTGTGGAATGCATTTGCTCGGCTCCCATCCTCGAGGTGAATTTGGATGGGAGGTTCCCGCTTCCGTCTCCATTTCCTTCCTAAGGCCTTGTTCCCTGGCTAAAAGATGCTCGCGTATCTGTAGGGGCGGCTCGAATGTGGGGCATTTCGCTCTAGTACCAGAGCGGTCATTGGCGGTGATATTGTTGTATGAGGGGGGTTGCCCTCCCCTCTTTTTTGCCCATTTCGACGTGTCAGTGGAGGCCGAAGGGCCTTGTATTGTTGTTGAAAGAACGTCGTGCGAGTGTTCTGCGTCTGGTCAGCCGCGGTCTGCACCTGAATGGGACTAGGGTTTCATCTCCTGCTTATCTCTTCTGCATTTCATGTTTTCGACTACTCTTGCTACTATTATTGCTACTAGTAATGATATTATAAGGGCAAGGAAATAGAAGAATATTATTGTGACCATCAACCTTCAGCATGAATCTTGGGGGAGCATCCCAACCCCCATAGATGGATTACGTACATACAGGATAGACATCTAAGGCGATCAATAACCAGCAAGCGGCTATGTCTAGATATAACTAATTAAATCTAAGGATGTAACTAAATTAAAATACAATTCTCTCTACTTAAAAGATCTAATTTAAGATAAATCTATAATAATATACTTTATATGTATAAAGCTAAATATAAGGATTAATAAAAATAAAAAATAAATAATTAATTTTTATTTTTATTTATCATACAAATAGTATAATAAATAAAAAATGTTACAAGTCCCACACACCAAATTGATCTCACCATATAATAATCATCTTAACCATTAGATAATTTCTTATATAAATAAAAAATTTAAAATAAATATATATACACCAAATTGTTCATACCATATAATAATCATCTTAATTATTAGATAAATTTTTATATAAATAAAAAATTTAAAATATATATATATATATATATATATATATATATATATATGAATATGAGTTTGTATATTGTATTTTTATTTAATAATTATATATATATCAAATTATATAATAATAATAATTTTATTTTAAAGTCATAGTGTATGAGAGTTTTTGTTTGTAAGATAAGAGATTTTCAAGATTTAATTTCACAAACAGGTTTTATTTCACAAAGAGATTAAATTGTAATTATGGATAATTGGTTTTACTTATGATATGAAGATATGAAAAGTGTGTGTTTTTTTAATGTAAAAAAATAAGTTAACTAACCAAGACTTAAAAGGCATATAACACACTAAAGATTTACCCTTATTTTAAATAAAGTATTTTTTCTTAAATAAATAAAACAATTAAAATTTAAAACAATTAAACAGCTTCCATAATATCTTTGTAATAAAAAATAATTACGCCGAAAGGCGTATATCTATTGACAATGGGCACAATTAATCACCTTTTAATCATAAATTTCAATCTTAGGGTTGGCAATTGAAGATGCTGGCATATTCTTCGTCGTCCTCTCTAATCAATGGATGAGATCTCTCTAATCAATGGATGAGATTTTGATAAATTAACTTCCGCTCATTTATAAAGGAGTACGTTTATGTGATTACTTTTTCACATTTACTAAATAAGATTAAAGAATTACTTGATCACCACCAAATTGCTACGTTCAATGATTAAGAAATAACAACAAAAATTATTGTTCATGTGCGGATGCGTATGACCACTTGTGGCCCTGTGGATTATGAACTGTGCCGTTTCATCTGTGTGTTTTAGAGTGCGCAGTCATTTTTTTACCGGGGCGGGCGCGTGGATGTAGCAATCGGGAC
>JZKD02S1893467.1:336724-359103 GCA_000966675.3 Picea glauca | reverse complement strand
TAACACAAACAATTTACGGGATGTCAAACGATTTTTAGATTCGGTGCAGAATAGTCGGATTGTATGGTTCAACAAATATAAAGATTGGGTGGTCGTTAACGCTCTTATATCGTATCTTATCAAGGTATCGATTTCGTATTATGCGATGGCCAACGAAAAAGTCAAAATCAGCAGTTGACTTTTGGGCCGGCTATCAAACCCAAACTTACAATCGAGATAAGCTCGGATTTATGCGCCAACTTCACGCCGCCGCCGACGACTGAAACATGTGTTGACTGGCAATCATGTACATGGCGTACACGTTATTAATCAGGAAAGAGCAAAACATAGACAATCCAAATGAGACAACTTCACGCCGCCGCCGACGACTGAAACATATATTGACTGGCAATCATGCACATGGCGTACAAGTTGTTAATGAGGAAATATCGTAGAAAGAACAAAACATAGACAATCCATATAGATGATAGGATGGAGAACGAATCGATCCATTATGATTAAGTTGGTGGGACTGTTCAAACTTTAAAGTTATCACGTTTACTATTATAGTTGCAATCTAGAATCAAATGAATACTTCCATGGTTGACTGCCCTGGTGGAATGGAATGAAGAATGTAGTTACCAATTAGGAATTAAAATTCCACTTAAATTTCATACAAATATTGCACTCACAAACAGTTACAGAGTTTCAAAGGGCTCTCTTTTATTGGAGAAACCAATAAGGATGAGAAGCTAATAGTTAACCGAAACTGATAACAGGTTAACCATTTTTGAGCCATCTGAAAACGAGCATGCACAGACTATTAAAAACATCCAGCGACATGGTCAAAAACGTTATCAACAACTTCAAATCAATAGGCATTCTCAGATCGATCATACAAATAGTACTCGTCTTAAAAATGGAATGACAAACACATGAGATGAACAGTGCCAAAACAAATGGATGAGAATAATGATCATACAAATATTACTCGTCTTAAAAATGGAATGGCAAACATATGAGATGAACATTGTTAAAACAAATGGATGAGAATAATGAGATAATTTTAAGAAATTAAAATGTAACTAACAACAATCAATTTATAAAAGTGGTTGATATAAGTCTTCATCATTAGTTTGGATAGGTGGAAAATGACTTAGGTATATATCAACCACTTTTATAGAATGTTTATTGCTAATTGATGACCAACATAAATAGTAGAAAAATAATAAACCATTAATGAATTAATATATAACTAACAAATTTATTTATTTAATGTATTAATGTATAAATTGAAGCATTAATGTAAAAAAAATATTAATATATTAATTAATTATTACATTAAAATAATATTTAAAATATTAATATAACAATATAAATTGTAATGTATTGTTGTAATTTATTAATTATTAATGTATTAACTAATTTATACTGTCACGAATCAATTAAGGTATTAAAATATTAATATAAATTGTAATGTATTAATGCAAAGTATTAATTATTAATGTATTAATTAATTTATACCTTAAACAATACTAAACAATTAATGAATTAATTTTTAATTAATTTATATAGTGTATACAAATATTAATTAATATTAATATATTAATTAATTGATACATTAAAATATTATCTCAATTAAAGTAATAATACATTACTTTAATACATTAATATATATTGTAATGTATTAATGTAACATATTAGTTACTAATGTATTAGTTAAGAACATGTGTTTCCTCTTAAGAGGTCACAGGTTCAAATCCAAAGAGGGGTAGGGTATGTATACCTTCATAGACTTTACCAGTCAAATCGTTGAGCGGAGAGGGATCCCATGTCCCACAAACAAGGGGGTCTCATACACCAATTTGGTGTGTTGACTTGGCCATGATCTTAAAAATAGATTATTATTATTATTATTATTACTAATACAATACATTAATTAAACATTAATACATTATATATTAAAGTAGCAATACATTAATAATATATTAATGTATTACATTAATATATTAATAAAATATTAATACATTAGTAAAACATTCATACATTATAAAAAAATATTAAAGTATTCAAAATTACATTAAAATATTACATTATTAGATTAATAAAGTATTTATACAATAATAAAATAAGACATTAATAAAAAGGTAATAATACATTAATAAAGTAATGATACTTTAATAATGTATTAATATATGAGGCACATTAATACATTATAATAATGTATTAACACATTATTACAATGTTTAAATATATTATAATTTATTTATTTATACATCATTAATTAATACATTGTGAATGTATTAATAAATTAATTTTTTACATTAATCCATTGCTATCGTGGTTCACCATGACCATGGTTAACCATGTTTGACAATTGTTGTTATCCAATTGTTGTTATTGTTGGTCATGACCATGGTTGACCATGACTATCTATGAAATTCACCCTATTTGACCTTAAGTATGATTATGGTTGACCATTGCCTTAAGTATGTTTAACTATTGTTGACCATGACCAAGAATAATAAAATAGTAAAAAATACATTTTTAAATAATACATGTATGAAAAAATGTGTTAATTTTTTAATAGTACATTAATACATTGAAGTAATAAAGTAAAAATACAATAATAATACATTATTAAATAAATACAAAACATTGAAAATGAGTTCATAGTGATAGCCTATGCTTGACCATGAGTATCATTAACTATGGTAAACCATGACTCCATGGTTGACCAATATTGTGACTATTGTTAACCATTAGAGTGGTTGACTATGGTTGATGACGATTGATTATGCTTGACCATGGCCATAGTTAACTGCGATGATCATGACGATGGATGATCATGAATATAGCTATGTTTGACCACAAATAACCATGCCCATGACTATTCTTGATGTATTATATATATATATATATATATATATATATATATATATATATACGGTTGACCAAAATGCTATTTGATAATGTAAGTTGGTTTCCCATGACCATGGTAAAAATTGATGATGGTTGAATAAGTTTTACCATGGTTGTTCGTGACCATATTTTAACATTCTCTAAAACCTATGTTTGTCAAATTATGACATTTATAGGTGTTCATCCCAATTTGACATTGGGAAATGTTCATGACATTGTGACATTGAGACATGTTCATCACAACGTGACGATGGAAAATCTTTGTGACATTGTGCCGTTGGGAAATGTTTGTGACATTATGATGTTGGGAAATTTTTGTCACAATGCGACGTTGGGAAATATTTTTCAGATTGTGACATTGGGAAATGTTCATCACAATGTGACAATGGGACATGTTCACTAGATTACGACGTTGCAAAATCTTCATCACAATGCGACATTTAGTATGATTGGGAAATGTTCATCACATTACAACGTCAAGAAATGTTCATCACAATGAGACATTGGGAAATATTCAAAAAATGTGATGATGGGAAACATTCGACACGTTGTGACATCGTAAAGTGATTGGGACAATGCTAGGACAAGGGAATGTTTGTCACATTATGACGTTGGGAAATGTTCGGCAAAAGGTGACGAAGGACAAAGTTCATCACATATTGAGGCTTAATCCTCAACATCACATTTATAGATTGCACCAACATAGAAAGTTAGCAATTCATTAAATTTAACAAACATATTAAAAGATTTAATAAATATCTTAATGAAATTTAACAAATGTATTAAGAAAATCCTTTTTCAAATTTAAGGAAACATTGTTTCAAAATTTTGAAAACTCTACTCATGAAAATTTTATTCAACGACTATACCAAGACTATTTAATTTACTATATGAGTTTAGGACAGATACACGATAATTTTACATGAACACCAATCATTTCACAAATTAATTGTAGTTGCAACATGACAAAATATAAAGTGTATTGTAAAAAATGTGGCACTCTACATGATATTTTGTAAATGAGTAAAGAATTCCTCCGATATAGAGCCCAACTAATTTTTGAAAAATGTTGGTTGTCCATAACCCTCATTGAGAAAAATACAACAATAATTAGATGTAATATGTATAATCAACACAACATGAATACATGCATGAAAAGTAAAAAAAATGAATAAAATATTGATAATGACATTCCCTAATAATAATAAATTAAAAACAACAACAAAAAAAAACCACAATTTTAAAGTGTCCTTCTTGACTAGACACATAATCGAAAAAATCCTCTTTTATTAACAATACCATCTCCTTTGATTAACATTATTAATATTAACATTTAACTTTAAGATTCACATTAGTATTAATATTAATGTTCACATTAATATTAAGATTATTAAAATTAATATTAATATTTATGTTAATATTAATATTAATATTAATATTCACATTAAAGTAATAATGTTAATGTTAATATTAACATCAATGTTCACATTAATATTAAAGTAATAATGTTAATGTTAATATTAACATCAAAGTTCACATTAATATTAAAGTACTAATGGTAATATTAATTTTAAAATTAATGCTAATATTAATATTAGCCTAAGTTAACATGAGTTTAAATTCCCTCATTTTAGAAATACCTAAGACATTTTTCTGTGGGAGAGCTGCGCTAGGTTAGGGTTAGGGTTTCTGTTGTTTTGGTTCACCTGACCGCCCCTACAGGGGCTTCATTTCTTTGAATGAGGGAGGGTCGTGAGTCCCCTCCTGTAGTGAAGCAACGACAAACAGAAACAATGGAGGAGGCTCTAGGTGCCCCACTTTCGAGCCTCCTCCAGATCTTCGCTCACAGTTATTATCCGAGGGAACATTCAAGGACAGAGAAATGGATATAGATTCAGGGAAAACATCGATAACAACAAGTGCATCACGACCATGGCTACCGGGAAAATGCATTCTCCAAGCACCACAAGCCCCAAAATACATCATCAGCACACACCGGATCAAGGAAAATAAACAATATATGAGAGATTATGCCTTAATGGGCAAATTTCTAGGGATCTGACCCCCAGAACTTGACCTGATTAAATGGATACATCAACGATGGAATCCCAAGGGACACTATGATCTACATTTAGGTTCCAAGGGTTTCTTCACCATTATCCTGCATAACATAGAAGACAGGAATCACATCTTCGACCGAGGGCCGTATTTTTTCAACTCAGCGGGGCTCTTCTTGACATTTTGGACAGAGAAATTTAGCCCTGAAACGGAAGACTTTGTGCATGCCCCAATATGGATTAGACTATACTCCTTGCCGCAGGAGTTCTGGTTGGAAGAGGTGGTGGCCGACATAGGAAATAGCATTGAAGTGTATGTCAAATCCTTGGAGGCCACGAAATAAAGAAGATATACCTCCTATGCACACATTTGCGTCTACCTGAATATAACCAATCGTCTCCCAGGATCTATTTCCTTAGAATATCACGATGAGGACTGGATGCAAACTATTGATCATGAACACATTCCATTTTCATGCAGAAAATGTCATGACCATGAGCATCTCTTCAGGGATTTCCCCCTCAATGCAACAAACAAAGATGGTAACCCAGAGGCCAAAAAAAATAAAGATGGATTCATTTAGGTTCCTGGAAAGTGCAAAAAAGGAGGGCAGAAGCAGTTAGGCTAGGAAAACAAAGATCTTACCACCAACAATCAATATGAGATTCTTCAAAATCAACCGAAGATCCCGTCAACATCACAGGCTATGTTGACAGAGAAAACACCCTAGAAAACAGGACAAGGGAAAGTAGGGGAAGCCCTAGATCTGAACCTTTCGACTTCACCAACCTGCTCCAACACTAAAGTTGTGTATCAAACAGAACTTGAGGATATAGATGTTGAGATGGATCCAAATGATTAAGAACTAGCGGGTGTCGACTTGGAGCATCTGGAACATGCTTATCGACACCAGAAACTCTACACCATACCCCCAGATCAACTCAAAAAAGTCCACAAGGTCTTCCTCAACTCCTCAGCAGGATCCACTGCCAGATCTAGCGTGGGATTGGGAATACAAGGAAATATGTAGAATGAACAACACAAACCTCAAAAGGACGAAAAGAAAAGAGGAAGAAAATCAATGAGCAAGCTCATACAAGAGATAGGACACTTCATGGTGAACTTCGGTCAGATCCATATCATCTTGGATCACTTCCCCCCCCCTCCCCTCCCCTTCCTCATCATGAAGATCATCTCCTGGAATATACGAGGTCTCAATGGTCGTATTAAGAAAAAGATGCTACGGGATCTAAACATAGCAGAGAAACTAGGCATAATGATGCTCCAAGAAACAAAGTGTGCCACTAAAGACATGGACAAGATTCTCCCCTACTGTTGGAAGAAAGGGAAAATGATATCCATGATGGCCAGAGACACAGTTTGGGGTCTAGCTCTACTATGGAATGCAAGCTCAATCACTTTGGAAAACGTTTTCACAACCAAATGGTCCATCTCGACAACCTATTGAGTCATTGGCTCCAACAAACCTGGCTACCTCACAAATTTCTATTGACCATCTAGCTCTAGGTATAAACAAGATTTCCTTCAGAATCTAGAGTACCTGGATATCCTAACTGAGGGGAACAAATGGATTTTAGGAGGAGACTTCAACATGATTCATAATCAGTACGAGAAAAGGAGAGGAACAATGTGTCTGGAACCAGAATCTTGATATTTTCAGAATCTCATAGACAACTCAAACCTCATTTAATTAGAAACCTCCAATGGCACCTTCACCTGGAAAAGCTAAAGAACCAAAACTCATGAAATAGCTTGCAGGCTAGACCATTTTCTACTCTCGGACTCCCTCATGTTGGAAGGCACAAATTTGGAGGTGAGCATAATGGATATTCATGGATCATACCACTAGCCTATCCAGCTATGGTTGGACATACCGGCCACCCTGGGAAGAAAACCCTTCAGGCTAGAACAATTCTGGCTTAGTGACCCAAAATTTCAACAGAATGTCCATTCTTGGTGGAAGGAGGTGGAGGTATCTTACATCTCCAAGATGTACCACTTCTAGCAAAAACTTAAAAATTTCAAGCAACAACTCAAGATCTGGAACAAATGCACCTTTGGCAACATCTTTGAGGCCCAAAAGTAACTAACGAATAAAATGAGCATTGTACAATGACAAATCCGGGAGCAAGGGATCTTTGAAGACCTGAAGGCACAGGAAGAAGCAATAGGMCAACAATTGGAGGAAAGGAAATCCCAGGAAGAGATCTCGTGGCGACAAAAATATCGCATCCAATGGGTCAAGGAGGGAGACTGAAAGACCAAATTTTTCCATAGGTCCACCCTTCAACGAAGACACACCAATCACATCACACAGTAATTTACGGCAATCGACAAATCATTCAATCCCATGAGGACCTAAAGGAGGAAATTCTTTCCTATTACAAAAATATCTTGACAAAACCTCAAAAGAACAGATCTCAAGCCATCACCAAGGTCACGTAGCACATACCCACCTTAATCACATAGGAACATAATGTCGCTCTTCTTCAACCCATCACTCTTGAGGAAGTCTACCAGGCACTACAGGACACCCCTAAAGGGAAGGCCCCGAGACTGGATGGCTTCACCAACGACTTCTTCCATCAATGCTAGCAAATGATCAGGGAGGAGGAATGAGAAATCATCAAAGACTCTAGGGTCTCAAGGCAGGTCCTACGAGCCCTTAATTGAACTTTCCCCACCCTCATTCCCAAAGAGGAGCACGTCAATCATCCTAAGAAATTCAGGCCAATCACTCTCTACAACATCATTTATAAGATGCTAACCAAGGTTATCACAAGAATACTTAAGCTTATCCTCCCCTTGATCATCTCTGTGGAGAAATCATGCTATGTGGAATGTAGGAAAATTTTAGAGAGTGTCATCTTAGCACACAAAGTGATACACTCCCTGCAGAAGACCCACACACTAGGTATGCTCTTAAAAATGGATCTTTCCAAAACTTTTGACAAGTTAAGTTTGGAGTACATGCGTTCAATGCTCCTTGCCTTTGGCTTTGACCCCTCTTGGGTCGATTAGATATTGAACCTCACCTCCTTTGCCTTCTTTTCAATTTTGGTTAATGGTGTCCCTTCTTGCCCATTTTCCCCCTCGAGAGAAATCAAACAAGGAGATTCTATTTCCCTTTTCCTTTTTATTATCACGACATAAGGTCTCAGTCACTCCATTCAGGCTGCCATAGTGAACAAAGCATTGGTAGGCCTTCTGCTGCATTGCATCAATCCTCCGATCTCTCACAAGCAATTTGTTGATGAAACTCTAATGATGGGCTCCCCCATAGTCTCGGAGGCCCACTCCTTGCTCCCCATCCTTCAAATTTTCTATGATGTCTCAGGCCTTGATATTAACAAAGAAAATTCCTAGATCTTCTTTTTCAACACCCTAGTTCTGATTCAGTGCCATGTCTCTGAACTCTCGGGTTTCACCTGAAGATCCCTTCCATCTAAATACCTTTGTATCCCCCTGTTGGACAATGCCCTCGGGAACAGTTTGTGGGAACACCTCCTCTCCTCCTTCTAAAAAAGACTCACCTCTTGGACCTACCGATCTCTCAATATCCCTAGATGCCTCATTCTCTTCTAGGTCATGCTTCAAGCCTTTTATCTTTATACCTTCTCAGTCGTCGCCGCCCCTAATGTTTTCCTTAATTATATCAAAACCTTGCAGAGAAAATTTCTTTGTCAAGGCCTCAAAACAGGGAAAACGTTGGCACTGATCAGTTGGGAAAAGCTCTATAGACCCAAATCTCAAGGGGGGTTGGGATTAAGGGACCCTTCCATGAACAAAATCCTGAGTGCTAAGATCTGGTGGAGATGGCTGAAAAGGCCTCAAGACCTCTGGGCCAAACTCTGGAGAAGAAAGTACACTCCTAACATGGACAAAAGAAACCTGATAAAATGGAACGGAGACAACCCAGGCTCCCTAATTTTGATGGAAGCCAAGAATAATCAACATCTTGTAATCAATCGTGACTTCTAGGAAGTTAGAAATGGTCAAACAACCCTTTTCTGGAAAGATTCATGGCAATAGTTACCTATTTTGGAGCAATAAGCCTGGTCTGACACCTTCATCACCCCAGCCACGCAGGTAGGACCAACAAAAGTGGCAGACTACTGGGAGGACAACCTAATGAAAATCACTTGGAGATGTTGGAAATCAATGGAAGAGGAGCTTCATATATAGGTACAGGTGGATCTTCAGCACCGGCTCAATACAATCAATGCACGGAAAATATCCACTCTAGCATGCGAGGGCATCTCACGATGGGGGCACTCACCGAAGGGAACCTTCAACACACAAGAGGCCTATGCCATCAAGACATGCTCCGATATTTTCCCTCCAAGGAAATCGTGGAACAAAATCTGCTTCCTAAAGCATTGGCTAAAAATCATTCTTTTCCTTTGGTTGGTCACGCATGCAAGCATTCTCACTTGGGATAACCTAACGAAAAGGGGGTTTGTTGGCCCGTCCATTTGCATGCTCTGTGGGGAATAGGCGGAAACAATGAATCATATCCTTAACACCTACCCCTATACCACTCAAGTTTGGGATCAATGTGCGATAATCATGCGTACTTTGGACCGCAAAAAGGGACAACATCAATGACACCATTGAAGAGTGGAGAGATGTGGCTTTTCAATCACCTATTCTTAGCCACATTTGACAACTTCTCCCAGGATTTATCCTATGGAAAATATGGAAGAAAAGAAACAGAAGGATCTTCAGGAATGAACAGCTCCCCTGGCAACATTGTTGGAATCAAAGCTGTTGCAACATTCTGGAAACAATCAGGCTACAACATTGGACTGAAATGGACCTAAATTTACCAATTTAGGAGAAAAGCATCTTGTGGCATTAGAATTTCAATCCATTTCAAAGCCCACCCCTTCCTCCTCTAACTCATACCTTTAGGGGCAGCCCCACACACTGGTCTCCCCCTCCAGATCTCTTTATCAAACTCAACATTGATGGAGAATCCAAGGGTAATCTAGGGGCAACATGATTCAGAGTGGTTTTTCGAAACCACCTGGGGAACATTCTTCTCATCAATGAGGGTAGCTTATGCCACACCATGAACAATGCTGCAGAGCTATGGGGGCTTACCAGAGGTTTTTAACTAGCAATTGAGCACAACTTCACCAAGCTGATTGTGGAGGGAGACTCGCTAATCATTATCAATCTCTTTGGAAAAATCCTAAATGGAACTGACCCAGAGCGAATATCTCCTTGCTGGAGACTATCTCATGGACCGAGGACAATTGTGAATCTCATTCAACCAAATCATGCCTTCATCCCCTTTCATGTAAGGAGAAAGTCGAATCAGGTTGTTGACGAGCTGGAAAATGTTGGAACAAACTAGGAAGGACCGGAGCTCCTCTTCCAAACCTCCATCAGTCTGACTCACCCCATCCTCCAGCATTGCAAGGAGACCCCCATATGGGGTGCTAGTGCAGGACAGATGTCATCCGGAGGGGGCACGAAGCGGCCAACATGGTGATGGCCATGTGATAGGAGCATGGCACACCATCCCGCCACCCTCATGAATTTAAGCCTAGCTCACGATGGCCCAGGCACCATTACTCTCGATGCGCCTAGCCTCAACTTGCTGTCTTTTCAATGGCACAACGCCATGAATTCGAATTTACTTTGTGCGTGTACCTTTTCCCCCTTTAGTTGCCTAAAAAATATGCGTCCTTCTAGTTGCATTTGTAGAGGTTCCCTCCCTTCGCTAAGCTCCCCTGCAACCTGCATTTATTCCAACTACACCTCCATTACCTGTGCATCCTCCCTGCGCCTGCATTCCCCCTCAACGCCATCGAAATGCCAAGGCAAAGAGGAAAATCAAGACGCGGCTCAGCCTGGAAGCCAAGCTGGCTGCAAGTGTCTCTCAGACCGCTACCTTCACCATCCCCTAACTCATCATCTGCTTCATCTTCCTTGCACTCCTCTCCATCACAGTCATGACAAGGTCCTAGTGACCTCCCGATCCTCTCCTCTGCCTCTGCTACTCGGTTGGAATGGCTTGCCCTCTTTGACAATTCACTGGGTTTCCACCTAGGGCCCTCTTTCGACTTGGCCTCATCCTCATTACCGCCTCCTGTAGTCCCACCAAATTCACCGGAGAATGCACCTGGCCAGTAAGAGAACTCTTCCAGTCGGCCTCACCTGGGAGAGACACAAAATCTCCTAGGGCCACAACCAGGGCCTCACTCCTTTTTCGAATCAGTACCAGACTCACAATTGTAGGACAACATTGTTCTCATGCAAGGTCTGATCTTTGAGCTGCGACAAGGCCTAGAAAACTTCCAGTTTCAATTGGAAATCATGGGTGGAAAGGCCTCAACACTCTTGCAAATGCTCTCCACTTTGTAGGGGGTTTACCACTCTACGCTAGGAGTAGACAAAGCCGTAGTAGAAGGATACGGAGGTGACTCAGGGGATGGAGGAGAAGATGCTACAAGGTTTGGCGACGAAGACGATTTGGGCCTTGCCATGCACGTGGCCATGGACGAGCGAGGTAGACCTGTCGAAGAGGAAGTTTCTAGCAACAACATCAACACAGAAATGGACATGCATGAGGCCATGGAAGAGAGTGGTACATTTTTCGAAGCCGAAAGGGAGGGGGGCGGCATGGGCGCTGCCATGCATGAGCACATGGAGTGGGGGGGACAATCGTCGAAGAGAAAGTTGTGGACCCGACGACCTTCACCACCTTCTAGTTCGCTTGGCCATGCTTTAGGCCAACCACATGACTAGCATAGGTGTCCTTATGTCATTTTAGTCAAATGTTTGACTTTCTTTTGCCTCATGGAGTCCAGGACCATGCTTGATATGTTGTTTATTTCTTTAAGTTTTTTATGTTTAAGTTTTATCATTTCTAAGACTGGTAGCTTAAAAAAATTGCCTTTACTATTACCAGCTAGTCGAACTAGTTTCCCCTTGAGGTAGTTCAGTTATTACAGTCCGGACCTATGGATGACTTTTGTAACTCTCTTTTTTTATGGATTTTTATACAACTCTTACTTAAAAAAATACAATATTATCCTTAACATTAATATGAACATTAATGTTAGTATTAGTATTAATATTGATGTGAGTATTAATGTTAACAATATTGTTAATATTAATATTAGTATTAATATTAATATTAATATTAACATTAATATTAATATTAACATTAACATTAACATTAACATTAGTGTTAATAGAAATATTAACATTATTGTTAATGTTAACATTTATATTAATATTAATATTAATATGTGCTCATATGAAAAGAACCACATGACTTTCACGAATTATTCACAAACTCATATAAGGTTAATATTTAAATAAAAATATTAGTTTTTAATTAGATTAAATAAATGTAAGTTTATATTTTATTTTGAAATACTAATTATTATATATGTTTTTTAATATCAAATTGAATATTTCATATTATTAAATTTATAAATTTGTTTATAATATTTTTTTTTAAATTATATATAAACATTTATAAGATATAATCTAGTATTAGGTTATTTTTTTTATTAATTGAAAATTATAAATAGATTAAAACCATGGTACATTATTATAATGAGATCATTCTTGTGCCACATTTTTGTATGAGTGTGCGAGATTTATCTCTTCTCAAATTATTATAATGAGATCATTCTTGTGCCACATTTTTGTATGAGTGTGCGAGATTTATCTCTTCTCAATATTTAAGTGTAGATTGTGACTCTCATCGTTGTTAAATCACTTTTATTAGGATTCAATGTCCTCTTAAATTTGTGCAATTTAAATATAAAAAGAAATTGTTCTTTTTTATTTTATTTAACTTGTGTTAAATGGTTTTTATTGGGAACTTTGTGTTAAATTTTTTGGAGAAATTCTGCTAAAGAAAATACGTGTATTTTCTACTTCATTTAAGTCTGTGGCCATCATTGTTATTTAAAAAACTGAAATCAAAGTTGTGTGAGATTTCAATTTTTTATGGTGAATATTCATTGTATTGATATATTTTAATTTTTGAAATAAAAATTTAAAATAAAGAGAATTTCTAAAAAATTAGACAGCAAAGAGAATTTCAGATCTTAGATACCTACATATTCAGGTCTATGAATGTGAGCACAAATAAAATGTGAATAGAGAGTTAACCATGGTTGTGGAAAATTTAATTTAGAATTTGTAGGAGGATTAAATTATCCAAAAATTTAATCGTTGTCTATGTGCAATACGTGCTAATTCCGAACTTAGACAAAAAGGGGAAATTAAATGCAAAAGGAATGTGGAACATAAAAAGGAATCTAGTATATAGAACTTTCCTAAATGAAGTCAACTAAGCTTTCAGAAGGCTATTAGTCATTAAAGGAAATTGAGGGAATAAATGGACAATAAGGAGCGTGTTTAGGAATGCTTTTAGGTGGGTGAGGCAAATTGACAATTTAATTTAATTCATTAAATGAATTTCTGGTGCAACTAAGAGATTGGGTGACAAGTGTACGAGGGATAATATTCCCTAATAAATTTTCAATAAAACTAATTTAATGTGAAAATGAAAAGGTCACTAAGAGGAACTCTATAAAAGAAATGGCAGAGGAGAGAAATGGATCACAACTGGAAAGCGTAAGGTTATGATGTCACATTTTGTTTTATTGACTGATTTTTCTTGTGGGAGTTGGGATACCCAACTCGAATAGGGAGTGGTAGCTGGACCTTGCGAGGCGAGATGGTAGCAATCTTATTCTTTGGTTTTTGTGTGTGGCCCCTTTACGACTCGAGGGGCTCAGGGGGAAGAAGAGTACCGCCAGCGTTGGATGGGAGGTACCAGCGAGGTCTTAGCGATTAGCAAGAAGGGAGTTGGACAGAGCACAAGCACGGGACAACAAATTCAGATTATTCATCTTTCAGTTACGGTACACATGTCTAAAAGAAGCTGTTGTAAATTAGTTAAATGTTTTTGTAATGGTTTTCTAGATTTGTGTGTGAATTTCTGAGTTCCTTGCCCTTTTCATTTTTCTTCATGTACCCTTGCCCAGCTATAGATAACATTCACATACGAACTCTCCCTGGGGCTTTTCAAACCTCTAAGATTGTCCCCCTTTTCCACCTCAGACTCTGTGCTTTTTTTATGCCCATAACGTTTCAACTCGGCTCTGCTATTTTTTCTAATCCTTTCGGGGTTTTTACTCTGTGTATGCATTTTCCCTTGGGATCTATGTTTATTTTACTCTGTGTTTCTTAATGGGTATTTTCTTTTCCTCCCTTCTCATCTTCGATTGTTGAGGGACACCCAGGCATAACCCACATAAATTTTTCCCTCATCTTTGCATTTTTTCCAGCCATAAACCCTCTGTGTTTTGGGGGCCTTACTGATCCAAAAAGGATCTAGAGAAGGTTAAGCAACTCAAAACAAACATAAGCAACTTAGAATGTTCAGAATGGCTTTAGCAGGCAGAGAAAGGGAAAAAATTTAAAGTTCCTAAAACTCAATGAAAAGGACATAATCGTTAAGAGTGCATCGGAATATTTCTAACGACACAAATGCCTCGTTAAACGGATTTACGGATCAAAAGTTATAAGCAGTCAAAGTTCAGTCAAACTTTGTCAAAAAGGAAAAAGTCAAAGTGACATGTGGAACCACTGCAAGGGTGACACGTGGCACAACTAAGTTGGAAAGATGATGTGGCAAGGATAGCATACATGTGGGAAATTTACTTGATGACACATGTCAATTTCATGGGAAAATCATATTGTGAGAAGTGGCAGTTTTTGTGCACAAATTATATGGTACCACGTGGCACCCCTCCAATGGTTGGTATATGAAAACATTTTATTGACTCCCCAAGAGTCGAAATCATGACCTACTAATAGCCCAAAGTCCCCACACATCCGCGCCAACCATTACACCATACAACGTTCCTTGTTTGTAATATGATTTAATTATTATTTAAATTTAAACTTTGAACTAAGGCACCAAAGGGAGGAGTTAGACCTTTGGTCCAGCCCCTGTACACAAGCTATTGCACCATATGACTATAATAATCCTCACTCCTAGGGGCTTAACTC
The DNA here is from genome assembly GCA_000966675.3 of Picea glauca. Classification (NCBI taxonomy): domain Eukaryota; kingdom Viridiplantae; phylum Streptophyta; class Pinopsida; order Pinales; family Pinaceae; genus Picea; species Picea glauca. The sequence continues at coordinate 344,070 of JZKD02S1893467.1, read as the reverse complement.
AACCACCTCCAAATATAGCCTTTCTGCCATTTTCTCCTCTAGTTTTAGCGAGAGCGCCAATATTGTTACAACCACATACTTGTTGACGGGCAAAATTGACCGTCCGTGAACTGAGAGAGTGGAACCGGTCCGGGGTTGTCTAATAACCCAAGCCGTTTGGAGTAGACCACCCTGACGATTTTAATGGCTTCGTTGGCCGCTCTACGGTTCTAAGAAAACCAAAGAGAAAACTAATCTAAACTAACTAATCTATCTAAAACAAATAAAACTAACTAAACTAACTAAAACTAATAAAACAAACTAAAACTAAATAAATTAAACTAAAACTAAATATAAACTACTCTAACTATTCTATTTACAAACTACTAATTACTATTATACTAACTCTAACCAACTGTCTAATTACTAAATGTAATATCACTTATTCACAAAATGTACAATATAAACAACCTACAGATTTAATTAAAACCTGCAAAACTCTTTATAGTCTGCCCTAAGACAGCGAGATATGTTTTTGTTGATTTTCTGTTTGATTTTATGAAAAAAAATTAAAACTTACTGAAATTAAACAATCTAATATACTAAACATATATATCTAACTAAACTTATATCTAAACTAAACTACTAATAAATATACTAAACAAACAAATGAAAAACTGACCTAGAAACGATCCAAGTCTGCCCTGTGTATGATGACTTCGAAGCTGATCGGAGGAAGGAAACTCGCACCGGTTAATCCAAAAGCTTCTCGTAAACGATAGGCTGTGCTGCTCTTTGAGTTATTTACAAGACAAACAAGACATAAAAAATCATAACAATTATAAGATTTATAAATCTCTGCAATAAGGGAAACCTGTTACGCAAAAACTTATATTTGATAATTCAACTTATGAAGAAGAGAAATCTGTCGTTCACAAACTGAATCAAGCAACTGCTATGTTTTTTTTAAGTGCTGGAAGAAATCAGATATGGATTAAAGTGATTAAATCATATCATTTTCAAAAAGATTAAGATAGCTAAAGTAGTCATTAACCAGATGCAAATAGATACAAAAACATGAAACAAAACATTGATATAATGAAAAGCTAAAGCTGTAGTAGAATATCAAATTCTGTCTCAGTCTGTATTAAAATTCCATATCCTTGTTCTCCCACGAATGAGGATGATTATTACAAAAAATAATAAGTATATATAAGTCTTTTCACAGGGTAAAACCTCCCTGTGGATAGTATCAAATTGTTTACACAATCTGGGAAGATATTCCCAAAATCAACAAAACTAGGAAATCAAAATGCAAGTAAAATATCTCAAATATCCCCTGACTGCTCATCAAGTCCAATGCAATTTCGAATTGACCTGAAATGGACCAAAAATAACAAGTTAGAGATATATTTTATTGATAAAACAATAAAAAATTGTTTCTACAGACTTAGCTACAGTCTGATTCTGTAGCTAGTCTAAAATAACATACAGGATCAGAATCAAAATCAAATCAAATCTTGTTTTAAAAGAATCAAATCCAATTTTCTTTCAATAAACATTTAAAACGAATCACTCAAGATTCAAATGATTTTATCATTCAATATTAAACATAATCTAAAGTGATTCAATCGAAAACAGGGGTAAGAATACTCTGTTTTTCTTTTACCATAAAATCGGGTCAAACAGTAACAAGACTGTTTCATATCCAAATGAAATCAATAATAAGTCATATYACATGTGATACGATCTAATCCAACACAACCATTTCTCACTTGTCATAGCTATAATGATATAACAACARATCAATGTCGTTCAATCAAATATACAGATGGAAAGAACTATTTCGATTATGTGTAAACGAAATCATACGTAACAGCATCAACCCAACCAATTTCGTGATTGATCCTCGCACAATAAATAGACAGGACCGATAAATCTTGATCGCAATCTTAATAGAATCAATAGAGGTTATAATTATAAGCTGGGCAAATAATCGAAACAAATCATAACTGAGTTTAATAATAGAAACAAATCGTGAACCTGGATGCAGTCAATTTCGTTCTTCAAATCAAATTCAAACAGCATATTCATTGCAATATGAATCCAACTGATAACAGAGTCAAGTAAACCAATGCGAATTAACTGGCTGGGTATAACTGTTATGAATTGAATCTATTCACGATTTGGGTGAATCACATTGAAAATAATCCGAATTGTATTCCTGTTGGTCAAAAATCATATGGAACATAAAACCGTAATAGTTAACCATTATTTTCCAATTATATCATATACATTATAACCAGAACGAATCAAAATGTGATTGTGATCAAAATTGAAAATGAAAAACAGCTTGTGTCTAGAATAGATGCAAACGACTTCAATTGACAGCAGAGCATCCATTTTAGCTAAATTAAACCAATCAAATCCACACCAAGATTCAACAAATCGATGAAAATACAATCGAAGCTAAACTGGGAAAACAAAATTCCATTAAGTCAAAACAAAACTATGTACATAATGCATATAATGTGACAGAGCAAATCCACACTGTAATCAGAGCTATTCAAAACCAAATTCGAATTCATTATATAAACAAGCGATATCAAAACATACCTGTGTGATGCTGCTCAAATTATGCCAACTTAGAATTCACGACCATTGTAGCTGATTCCACATTTTTAAACAAAATGGAGCCTATCGTCCTTTGTTTCTTATCAGTGGCTTTTAACTTAGCCTTTTGACTGGTAAGCCGTGCAACCTGGTCCTCCAAAGATTGAACTGGAGAATCGGGACATCAAGATAATATCTCTCTAACCATGAGCTGCATTGATCACAGGATGGAATTGTAGATTTCGACAGAGCAGGAGAGGGTTTGAGTGAATGACCCAGGTTTTCACAAGGCAGATTAATGCCAGGGTAGTTAGGTTCGTCTTGTAGGCAGGGGGGTAAGTTTGACACAAATTCATATGAAGGTTCGGGACACAGACCTTTCGAATGGGGGTATTCGCTAGCCAAGAAACGCTCTACCTCTGAATCAGAGTCCTCACTCAATACGATAGGGTTTGGTTCGACAGGAGGTTTTGGCTTGTTCCTTGCCATTCGAGAAATCAAACGATCATTTCTTTTCCCTTTATCGTTTGCAGTAGGTTTGGCTTTGTGCTTCTTTCTCAAAGGCTTAGCGTTCTTAGTCACAGTGTGGGGTAGGTCGATAGGTGAGTCGGGCAAGGGTTTAGGTAGAAGGATGCTATAGGGTACTGGGGGTACAGACTTGTCTTCGCTCACCACGGGTTTGTCAACCTATGGAGGGTTCGAAACCTCAAAATCATTCCGAGCCAGGAAATCGTTCCAACAATCTCCGTGTAAACCCAAATGACAGATAACAATAATCTTCACCAGCCCATAATGAAAAAGGCTACTATCAGCCTGGTTCCTTTTGTATTTGTTTGACATTTTAAATAGGATTCTATGCAAATAAAAGGGCATATTGAGATGATAACCTATAAAAACCATAAGCAAACGAAGGTGGTGTAAGAAAACAAACCCGTACCAACCTTCGCAGGTGATAAACTGTTTGATTATCATCAATAAATCATGCCAACGTTGTTTGAGCATGGTCACGGGCAAACCTTTATCATAGGAGATAACCTTACGCGACTGAAAGAGAAGTGTCCATGGGACCTCCTCTACTTTGCAATTCTTGGACCATCGTTGTCCAGTGGTAGACAATCCCGTAGCTAGACTAATAAACCGCTCGTCAATTTCCAATTGAACATCGCCAACCTTGGCTTGACAACCATCAAAGGTCAAAGCGAATTGTCGAGCTACGCAAAGGTTAAAACCATCAAATTTTTGTATAAACGGGAGCCACCCATTGTCCTCGAGGTCACTGCGGGCACTGTCAAACATCAACAGAGCCTGGCTACCATTGGGTTCAGCTCGGACGACAGGGGCCATGGTGTGAGCACATGGTGAGGGTTTGGTTCGAAATCACCAACATACAGGAGCAGAGTGATCCGGTCTAACCACAATGAATGATCAAAGGGGAGAGAATTAATGTGTGCATGCGAGGGTGGTGGAGTTATTCACCGCCATGCATAATAGTTATGGCAAAGTACAATCGACAAGTCCCACATCTGTTCAAACAATCATAACATAGCATAGTTCATAAACCATAATGTTTCGGCCAACGAAAGAGTCAATCTGTGGGTGTTATACCAACGTGCCATTAACTATAATCTTTCAAACCAATGTCATTCAACTTAAAATCAAACCCAAATGTTAACTATGCACCATTGCATAAATGTTTTAATCAAAAGTTTTAAATCAATGTGCTAATCGATGTTTATAAAATTTACAAGCCAAGAGTCATAAAAAGATTAGCAATAAGGATCATATCATATATATAAAAACAAAATAAAACATGACCCCTATGCAATTCAATGACTAGGCAAATCCCAAATGCTCAATGCCTTTAATAAAATCAAGTTACGCAACCAATATAGGAATGTCCAAATAGGCATAGTTCGAAAATCCTCTCAGCCACATAATGATAAACCAAAGGTAAGTGCCAATTCAAAATATCAATAAAAGATCATGACAGTTCAAATAACGATGGAGGAGTTTTCATGCTTACAGTCGTGAAAACTAAATGGAGGCCAATTTGCAAGTGTCGCAAGAAATGAAAATATCATCTATTTGAAAAATGCGATGGCAATTTGAAGTTCGAAAGACATAGGTGTAGGCAGATTATAGGACAATAGAAAAAATTGAATTGGCTGCCAACAATGGCGACACACTGGTAGAAGCAGTTATCTCTATCAAAATAAATAAATTCAGATTAGGACAACAAAGAAAATTTCAACTCAAAAACAACAATCAGAAAATCATACAAACATCATCATTTACCATCTTTTCCAGCGATGTTTTAAAAGATGAAAGCTAATAACAGTCGTAAGATCAACAAGTCACGATATTAATGATAAAATATTCAATACTGTTGGCATGGCCACTGCTGCCAGCAGGCATCCATAGCCTCGACAGGGTTGCCATTTAACCCACTCTGACATCTGTATCCTGTCAAGAAGTTCTAGATCAGAATAAAGGACATTAAAGAGGTTACTCATATTTTTTTTTCAGATTTTCATGTACCCGACATTGCTTCGCTGCCAGCGGGCCTGTTCAGTACCCCGACGAAGTTGTCTTGGCGCCATGCTTGCATTTACCCACTGCCAGCAGACCTGTTCAGTATCCCGACGGGTTTACAAGCACTTCCCACATCTCTTATTAATAATTTTATTTTGTTTTTCTTTTGTAGATATATAGCTGAGCGGGGTGACGCTGAAAATTCTTGATATTTTAACATATTTTTTCAGACCTCATCAGAATTTTTTAACACTGTCCTTTATTCAGCTCCAGAAATGTTTTATTTATAAAAACAATTTCCTATGACAGGGAGACATCTTTTGAGTCATTCCTTTACGGAAACGGGACAACGTAAAAAGATAATAGATGATCATGACAAAATTTTCTCAGAGATTGAAATCAGTAAACTTCTTTCAAACACCAAAATTTTTCCAACTTAGATATCAATTTAGCAATACATCGCTGATGTTTGTACAAACTTTCAGAAGTTATTTCAGCGAAGAAATTTTTCTATCATCTTTGTTTGAATGGCTCAGTGCACTGGTATGCATATTTTTCAAAAAGGACAAAAAACTGATCAATTCAAATCAAAATCCAAAATAGAAAGCAAACGAAAAATGCAAACAAAAACGAAATATTTACATAATATACAAGGGTAGTTATCAAGCAAAGTATATTTTCAGGGCTTGGCCATTCACCGGATAGGTGTCAAGCTTCCCTTCAAGATTCTGTAATCGAGAGGAACTAGGACCCAACTTTTCAGCAATAAAAAATGGCCCAAGCCATAAGTTTTGAAACTTGGTGTGCTCACCCTTTCCTTCGTGTGGTTTGTCCCACTTCAAGACGAGATCGCCTACTTCAAAATTCCTATCAGAAGCAGAATTAAAATCGAACCAGCTTTTAACCAATTGTTGATGTTGGTCTAACTTACGCTTAGCTTGGGTTCTTACTTCTTCAAACTTCATCAAAGCGTTAATGCGGCTTTCTAAAGGGGGAAAATCTTCTTCTTGATTTTTTTGTGACAATTGAAGCGAAGGAAGAAGAATGTGAGGTGGAAGAATGGCTTCTCTGCCATAAACGAGAAAAAAGGGGAGTTACCTATAGCGGCTTTGGGTGTTACCCTATCATCCCACAGTGCGTTCAGCAATGCATTGTGCCAGTTCTTGTGATTTTCAGCCACAGTTCTCTTGATAATTTTGATCAAGTTCTTGTTGGTTGATTCTGCTAAGTCGTTGCCCTGCAGGTAGTAACTAGCAGAATACTTCAGATTTATTCCTTTCTCCACAGCGAGCTCACTCATTTCAAGAGAATAAAAGTATGAAGCGTTATCAAAGACTAGACAATCAGGGATACCGAAACAGGTGATAATATTCGAGTTTAGGAAAGCGATAACCTGACTTGTGTTAACAGTTCTTAGCGCAGCGGCTTCGGACCATCGAGTAAAGTAATCAGTGGCCGTCACAATATACTTGTGATGTTGTGAGGATGGAGGGTTAATAGGACCTATGATATCAAGGCCCCATTGCTGGAAAGGAGAATCTACTGAAACGGGTTGCAAGGGGAAGGCTGGTTTTTGCAACCGCCCTGATGCTTTCTGAAAGATGATACATTTATGACACAAGGCATGGGTATCCCTAAAAAGCGTGGGCCAGTAGTAACCAGCTCTTAAAACCTTATGAGCAGTGGTATCACCACCGAAGTGACCACCAGCTTCTCCTGCATGCAACTCAAGCAAGACTTTTTCTGCTTCATCTTTTTCGAGGCAGCGCATCAGTACGCCGTCAAAATTCTGACGAAACAGTATACCGTTAACTAGATGAAAGGAGCCGGACTTTAGTCTCAATGCTCTTCTTTTGGTGGGGTTAAGGTGACAAGGTGTTGATCCATGTTCAAGACAGAATCTAATATCGTCGTACCAGGGGCTAACTAGGTTTTGTGCGCAACAAATCAAACTTTGATCGCTTTGTTCTAGGTTTGACGTATCACTGTCTTCTTGCTGTCCTGTTTCTGAATCAACAACCAATTTACACAACCCTTGGCCTCTCACAATCTGTGCTGGGGTGATCTTTAAGTCATACTCCTGTAAGGAGGTGACCGAGTTGGCTCTCTTCTCTCCTAACTCCTTCTGCACTAACAAGTTCCTTACGGCAGGATAGGGGACAATGACTTTCGTCCTTGACTTCAAAAGATAGGACCGGAAATGCTTGACTGCTTTGAAAACA
>JZKD02S1893467.1:311351-331607 GCA_000966675.3 Picea glauca | reverse complement strand
TTACCATAAAATCGGGTCAAACAGTAACAAGACTGTTTCATATCCAAATGAAATCAATAATAAGTCATATTGCATGTGATACGATCTAATCCAACACAACCATTTCTCACTTTTCATAGCTATAATGATATAACAACAGATTCATGTCGTTCAATCGAATACACAGATGGAAAGAACTGTTTCGATTATGTGTAAACGAAATCATACGTAACAACATCAACCCAACCAATTTCGTGATTGATCCTCGCACAGTAAACAGATAGGACCGATAAATCTTGATCGCAATCTTAATAGAATCAAAAGAGGTTATAATTATAAGCTGGGCAAATAATTGAAACAAATCATAACTGAGTTTAATCATAGAAACAAATCGTGAACCTGGATACAGTCAATTTCGTTCTTCAAATCAAATTCAAATAGGATATTCATTGCAATATGAATCCAACTGATAACAAAGTCGAGTAAACCAATGCGAATTAACCAGCTGGGTATAACTGTTATGAATTGAATCTATTCACGATTTGGGTGAATCACATTGAAAATAATCCGAATTGTATTCCTTTTGGTCAAAAATCATATGGAACATAAAACCGTAACAATTAACCATTATTTGCCAATTATATCATATACATTATAACCAGAACGAATCAAAATGTGATTGTGATCAAAATTGAAAATGAGAAACATCTTGTGTCTAGAATAGATGCAAATTACTTCAATTGACAGCAGAGAATCCATTTTAGCTAAATTAAACCAATCAAATCCACACCAAGATTCAACAAATCGATGAAAATCCAATCGAAGCTAAATTGGGAAAATGAAATTCCATTAAGTCAAAACAAAACTATGTACATAATGCATATAATGTGACAGAGCAAATCCACGTTGTAATCAGAGCTATTCAAAACCAAATTCGAATTCATTATATATACAAGCGATATCAAAACATACCTGTGTGATGCTGCTCAAATTATGCCAACTTAGAATTCACGACCGCTATAGCTGATTCCACATTTTTAAACAAAATGGAGCCTGTCATCCTTTGTTTCTTATCAGTGGCTTGTAACTTATCCTTTTGACTGGTAATCCGTGCAACCTGGTCCTCCAAAGATTGAATCTTCGACTGGAGAATCGGGACATCAAGATAATATCTCTCTAACCACGAGTTGCATTGATCACAGGATGGCATTGTAGATTTCGACAGAGAAGGAGAGGGTTTGAGTGAATGACCGGGGTTTTCATAAGGAAACTTAATGCCAGGGTAGTTAGGGTCGTCCTGTAGGTAGGGGGGTAAGTTTTACACAAAGTCATATGATGTTTTGGGACATAGACCTTGTGAATAGGGGTATTCGCTAGCCAAGAAATGCTCTACCTCTGAATCAGAGTCCTCACTCAATACGATAGGGTTTGGTTCGACAGGAGGTTTCGGCTTGTTCCTTGCCATTCGAGAAATCAAACGAGCATTTCTTTTCCCTTTATCGTTTGCAGTAGGTTTGGCTTTGTGCTTCTTTCTCAAAGGCTTAGCATTCTTAGTCACAGTGTGGGGTAGGTCGATAGGTGAGTTGGGCAAGGGTTTAGGTAGCAGGATGTTGTAGGGTATTGGGGGTACAGACTTGTCTTCGCTCACCACGGGTTTGTCAACCTGTGGAGGGTTCGAAACCTCAAAATCATTCCGAGCCAGGAAATCATTCCAACAATCTTCGTGTAAACCCAAATGACAGACAACAATAATCTTCACCAGCCCATAATGAAAAAGGCTACTATCAGCCTGGTTCCTTTTGTATTTCTTTGACATTTTAAACAGGATTCTATGCAAATTATAGGGCATATTGAGCTGATAACCCATAAAAACCATAAGCAAACGAAGGTGGTGTAAGAAAAAAAACCCGTACCGACCTTCACAGGTGATAAACTGTTTGATTATCATCAATAAATCATGCCAACGATGTTTGAGCATGGTCACGGGAAAAATCTTTATCACAAGAGATAACCTTATGCGACTGAAAGAGCAGTGTCCATGGGACCTCCTCTACTTTGCAATTCTTGGACCATCGTTGTCCAGTGGCAGACAAACCTGTAGCTAGACTGATGAACTACTCGTCAATTTCCAATTGAACATCGCCGACCTTGGCTTGACAGCGATCAAAGGTCAAAGAGAATTGTCGAGCTACGCAGAGGTTAAAACCATCAAATTTTTGTATAAACAGGAGCCACCCATTGTCCTCGAGGTCACTGCAGGCACTGTCAAACATCAACAGAGCCTGGCTACCATTGGATTCAGCTTGGACGACAGGGGCCATGGTGCGAGCACATGGTGAGGGTTTGGTTTGAAATCACCAACATACAGGAGCAGAGTGATCCGGTCTAACCACAATGAATGATCAAAGGGGAGAGAATTAATGTGCGCATGCGAGGGTGGTGGAGTTATTCACCGCCATGCATAATAGTTATGGAAAAGTACAACCGGCAAGTCCCACATCTGTTCAAACAATCATGACATAGCATAGTTCATAAACCATAATGTTTCAGCCAACCAAAGAGTCAATCTGTGGGTGTTATACCAACACACCATTAACTATAATCTTTCAAACCAATGTCATTCAACATAAAATCAAACCCAAATGTTAACTATGCGCCATTGCATAAATGTTTTAATCAAAAGTTTTAAATCAATGTGCCAATCGATGTTTATAAAATTTACAAGCCAAGAGTCRTAAAAAGATTAGCAATAAGGATCATATCATATATATAAAAACAAAATAAAACATGACCCCTATGCAATTCAATGACTAGGCAAATCCCAAATGCTCAATGCCTTTAATAAAATCAAGTTACGCAACCAATATAGGAATGTCCAAATAGGCATAGTTCGAAAATCCTCTCAGCCACATAGTGATAAACCAAAGGTAAGTGCCAATTCAAAATATCAATAAAAGATCATGACAGTTCAAATAACGATGGAGGAGTTTTCAYGCTTACAGTCGTGAAAACTAAATGGAGACCAATTTGCAAGTGTCGCAAGAAATGAAAATATTGTCTATTTGAAAAATGCGACGGCAATTTGAAGTTYGGAAGACATAGGTGTAGGCAGCTTATAGGACAATAGAAAAAATTGAATTGGCTGCCAACAATACTAAAAAGGGGAGTCCATGAGATTCGATCCTGGGACCTCCGCCAAAATGAACGTCTAAATTTATCCAATTTAATCAACACACCAACCATGCACTAATGGCATAACCGCCCAAAAACTTGTATATAAGGGGTCTTCGACAGTGCATTCGGGACACAAGAGCACTGAGAAGGGGCAAACTGAGTGCATCTGTACAATATGGATTTTTTCATAGTTTTCTAGATTTTGGCGCAAATTTCAAGATCTGTTAGTCATTAATTGCAAGAGAAGTGGAACAAAAACCAAGGTAGGGGTGTCTTGGGGGCCTGAAAGTGTTTGACTCGGATTGAGGCATGGAAATAGTCACTTTTAAGTAAAATGACGCCATGAACTCAGTGGTGGTGTAAGTTTTCTGATCTAAGCAAATATTTTGTGGCTTAACTCCAGAATGAGGTATACTTATGTATTTTGCCCAATTATTTTGTGGAGTTAACAAAAATACCTACCCATTTGAGAGTAGGACCCAGAGACGTATTCCACTAGGGATGAACTTTGTTATCAAGTTATTTGTGTTCATATTGCATGATTATGTCTCTTTCCTTTTGATCTTTTCCTTCTTTGTGGTGTACTTTTGTTTATGCTCATTTAATACAGTTCTTTAATAAGTTACATGAAGAAAAGATCTTGGATCATGTTTGTATCAAAGCAGTCATCTTTGAATTGAATTGTTGAGTATGAATTATTACTATGGCCAAGAATAAGCAGGGTGAAGGAACTCTTAAGATGTTCAATCCCGAAGTTCGATGTGAATCCCGAAGGAAGAATATGGCATAAGAGGACAAGCATGATGAAAAGGAGAAAAACTTTCACATGGTCTTTTATTGCATGTCAAAAATGGTCGAATGAATGTATGGATATTACGAGAAGAGGATGAAGAAGAAGAAGAAGAAAAAGGAATCACATGCAAATGATGATGCTTCAGTAAAACAAGGGGTTGGAGGAGATCCTGCCGAGCCTCCTTCTTTTCCTTCAAGTTCTAGTTCTTCTTCTTTTGAGAATTCTCATCACTCTCAACATTCTAACCATCAATCCTCTTTTAAGAAACCGTTATTAATTCTTGATGTAAAGTTTGATTTACCTATGTTTAATGGAGATGCTAGTCCTAAGAAATTATAAAATTGGATCCGACAAGTTGAAGTATATTGTCGTGTGCAGCATGTTGACAAAGAGGAAGTTAAAGTGCAACTGGATTCTCTTCGGTTGGAAGACATCACTCTCGTATGGTGGGAGAGCAAGGTACAGGACAAAAGTAAGTGTGGTAAGCTTCTTTCCTCATGGTTGGAATTTAAAACAAATATAAGTAAGAAATTTTATCCATTAGGGTATTTACATAAAGCAATGATGGAATGGAAAATGTTGAGACAGAGTAAAGGTCAGAATGTACAAAGTTTCAAAGAAGAATTTAGGAAGAAATCTCTCGCATTAAATATTCCTTTGGATTCTTATGAAACTTTAATGAAGTATATTGGCACACTTCACAATTCTATTCGGCATACTTTGCTCTTGTTTAACCCCACTAGTCTTGACGAAGTTTGTGTGCAAGCCACTCACCTTGAGAATAGGGTGAAACATGTTCAATAAGATCCCACAAAGAAACCTTCCAATTTCCCACAAAATACTTTCAAGAAGTTTAAAAGGAAGGGAAAGAAGACCGCTATAGTAATGAGAGAAGGAGGAAAACCATCTTGCACCCATTGAAAGAGGAGCGGTCATGATGAAGAACACTATTGGAAAATACATCCGGAAAAGAGACCGAAACAATTCAGTGGAAAGGGGAAGACAAAGACTGTTGCTACAATATAGCAAGATCTTGGTTCTGAATCAGGAGATGAAGGAAATATCACAGCAGCTGGAGTACAAGTTAAAGAATCTCTTCATTCTAGTTCAAGTTCTAGTGATGAATATCATATTGATGAATGAAAAAGGAATGAGTTATTTCATATACGAGTTGTATCTAAGCATACTAAGATAGATACATTATTTGATCTGGGATCCCAAGTAAACTTAATATCTGAATCACTTGTCAAGAAGATGGGTATTGTAATAAAACCACATCCAAAGCCTTACCCTCTTGGTTGGGTATGTGACAAAGAAAAACTTAATGTCACCAAACAATGTAGGGTTAGATTTTCTATTGCTTCAAAGTTGGTTGATGAAGTAGATTTGGATGTTGTATCACTTGATATATGTGGCATAGTGTTGGGAAGTCTGTATCTTTATGATAGAAAAGAAGTCTTCTTTCGTCATGAGAACAAATACCACCTGAAAAAGGGGGACTGGAATATATTGTTATAGCTCACACCATGAGGGTAAATATGACACTTGTTAGTGCAAGGAAAATGAAAAGACTCATAACCACTAATAAGAGATATGTACTCATGGTCGTTAAAGAGAAAGATGTCGGGACATCCAATTCTTTCCAAGGGTGTGATCCATCTCATAAAAATGAATTAACTGATATTGTCTCTAAGCATGATGATATTTTTCAGGAACCCGATGGATTACCTTCTAAGAGGGAAATCCAACATGAGATACATCTTCAGAAAGATTCTCCTCTTCCTAATGTGGGCATGTACAGGATGTAAGTTGTGGAGATGAAAGACATCAAGAAGAAGGTACATGGCTTATTGGATCAAGGGGTCATCCAGCCCAATTCATATCCTTATGGTTCTTTGATCGTGATGGTGCCAAAGAAAGATGTCACACGGAGAATATGTGTCGATTACTGGGCCTCAAATAAAATCACGGTGAAAAATCGATACCCTCTTCCTCCCATAGATGATTTAATTGATCAATCGTAGAATGTTGTTTATTTCACTAAGTAGGATTTGTGTTGTGGATATCATCAAATCAGGGTCACAAAACAAGATGCATGGAAGAATTCCTTTAAAACTGAATAAGGATTGTTTGAGTGGTTAGTTATGCCATTTGGGCTTTGTAATGCTCCGACAACTTTTATGCGTGTGATGAATGATTATTCAGGCCTTTCCTGGATGACTTTGTGATTGTGTATTTAGATGACATTATTGTTTTCAACGGGACTTCGGACGAACATGTAAGGCATGTAAAAAATGTATTGGATACTTTGCAGAGGGAAAAGCTCTATGTGAAAATGTCTAAATGTGAATTTGGCAAGATTGCACTTGTATACTTAGGTCATATCATTGGAGGAGGAAAATTGAAGATTGATCCTTCCAAGATTGAAGTGATTGTGAAATGGCCTGAGCCAAAGAGTGTAACCGAAGTCTGAAGCTTCTTGGGTGTAGTCCAGTATCGAAGGAGATTCATTCCCAACTTCTCCTTTATTGCAACTCCTTTGCATGCCTTAACCAGTGTGAAGAACACTTTTCAGTGGGAAGGAAAGAAAAAAAAATATTTCAACATTTTGAAGGAGAAGATCAGTACCGCACCACTATTAGCACTACTGAATCTTCAAAAGTCGTTCGAGATCGAGACAGATGCCAACGGATACGCCATGGGTGTAGTATTGATGCAATATCGTAAGCGTATCTATTACCACTCTAAGAATTTTAAGCAAGTTGTTGTTAACTATCCTACATATGATAAATATTTGTATGCATTAGTTCAAAGTATAAATAAATGGAAGCATTAGTTGTTAGGGAAGGAAACCATCATACATACAGATCACCAACCCTTACAATATCTTCAAGTAGAGACCAAACTGCAAAAATATCGACACTATAGATGGATGGGTTTTCTACAATAATTTCATTTGGTAATCAAGTACAAGAAGGGTACAAGTAACAAGGTAGCCGATATGCTTTCTAGACATCCTATTGCTACTTCTATTATTTCAAATAATACTTCTTTATCTCATGATATCTATGTAGAACAATATGCCATCGATGACAATTTTAAATAAGTTTATGAGAAGCTAACCCATGGTGCACATGTAGAGAACTATTGTTTGCAAGGAAAATTACTCTATCATCTTGGGAAGATATGTATTCCCACAAGTGAACAAGTCCATGACTCCATGTAATACGAGAAGCTCATACTTCTCTTGTATCGGGGAATTTTGGGGTAGGAAAAACTATGTCTCATTTACATAGGTTTTGTTATTGGCCTAAAATGAAAGCAATTGTAACTAAATATGTAAAGATGTGTGTGATGTGTTCTACTTGTAAGCCCACTAATAGAAAATTGGGGCTATAATCACCACTTCTTGTTCCATCCCATCCATGGGGAATCATTTCCATGGATTTTGTAGGGGGTTTACCCATGACCAAAGTGGGTCATGATTATTTGTATGTCATAGTGAATAGGTTTAGAAATATGTGTATCTTGATGCCATGCAAAAAGCTGATCATTGTTGAACAAACTACTAATCTCTTCTTTCGGCATGTTTGGGTTCACTTTGGGTTACCCACATCCATTTTCTCGGATCAAGATACTCGATTCCTTGGGGGTTTTTGGACTAGCTTATGGAGAATGATGGACACAAAATTGAAGAGGAGAACTTCTTTTCATCCATAGACCGACGGACATACAAAGTTGGTAAACATAACAATGGTACTTTTTCTTTGAGGCTACTACAACAAGCACCCTAAGTTATGGGATTAACAGATACCTTATTTTCAACATGCTTATAATTGAGATTTACATTCATCCACTCAGAGTTCACCTTTTGAGACATGTTTTGGGTACCTACCAAAGGTTCGTTTGGACTTGATGTATGGGAAATATGCTGATGTGAATGAAGAATGAAGAGAGGACAAAGCCCGCAAGTTCATCCAAAGGATTCAACAGATACACCAGGAAGTCAGGGAACAGTTGGAGAAGAGTCAAGCACAGGATAAAGCTCAACATGACAAGCATAGGGTTGATCATCATTTCCAGGTTGGAGACCGGGTATGGATTCACATCAACAAGGAACGATTGAAGGGTGAAGTCGAGAAACCCATGTCCTATACAATTATGAAGATAATTTATTTCTTAAAGGAAATCTAGATGAAATGCTCAATTTCGTTGAGAACTTCAATTTTTATATTTTGTTATATTTTTAAGGAGAATTTGTGTTTATTTGATTAACTTGAATCAACTTGTGGTGCATGATTGACTTGCAACTTTGTATAAATGTTAATTTCATCCTGTATTCATTTCTTCATGGAATTTTTATTCCCGGTTTACTCTTTGCATTTGGCACTTAAAATTTCCCATATTCTGTTTCCTTCCTGACAATTTTATTTCCTTGATTTATCTCTATGTATGGAAATTAAATTTGTCTTAGCTTCCTTCATTAGGATTTTTTTAGATTCATGAATAACTATGCTTTTTTGGTGTAACCTACCAGGGTTTATCTCTATGTGTTGATTTTCATCCCTCTGTGCTGGAATCCCATATTCGTTTGGGTATTTCGTTGTCGATCAGGCATCATTCCATTTTTCTTGTTGCTGAGTACAGTTCAATCTGGAGGAATTATTGGAAAATTTATGTATGTACTACACCTCAGGAAATCACCTTTATTTTTGCTAAAACTTTTTAAAACCATTTTAATTTCTACAAGAATCTCGGGGTATGTCCATCCGAGTCACTTCGTCAACACTCCTTGAGGTCTTGATGTTGGCCTCAAACGCTCTTATTGATGTTCCCTTACCTTTAAAATCTTTCTTTTCGGTTGCAATTCTTACCCATACTGATTTCTTGCTGCATTATTTCTTTTCATTTCGAAATTTTTAGTTATCAAAAATTACTTTGTAATAGGGTCTGAATGGAGGACCATATGAAGGTCCATATGGAGGACCGGATGAAGGTCTGGATTGAGGACCGGATTAAGTTCTATATTAAAAGATAAATATTTTTGCATAGGTTCACGGGTTGGAATAAATTAGAGAGCTCTCCCTTTGGATTCTTAACTCGGAATTGTAGCTTAACATGTAATTATCTATTAATTGCTACATCAGATTGGTCATTATTAACTCCTCTAATGAAATTTAGAAAACTAAATGCACTCCTATTTATGGAAGAATAACATATGGTCTTCCTTGAATTTATTTAATGGATATGTAAGTTGTCGAATTTTTATTTATTGCATTATGCTTATTTTATTAGTTTTATAAAATGGGTACATGATGAAGGGTAGCATGTTAAATTATTGTATTGTGTAAGCAAGGGTGATTTTCTTTTAGTGCTTAGTTGGATATGTAAAGTGACTTGATGTCCTTATGTGATGAGTGATTATTGATCTTCTTATGGATCCCTTAGACATGAATTTAACATAGACTCGTTGATTGTAATTACACTTATGATTCTTAATTCTTATGTAACACTGCCTTATACAAATTTCACTTAATCACTACCTCAATGATGGATGGAGTAGATTATATTAGACCCTGCCCTATGATGAATTATGTCGATGTATGATTGATATTATAGTCTAGAGTTATGAGATGTGACTGATTATTGGGATGTAGACACCTCCTTGTTCCTCAGAATAGTCGTCAGCCTTGAGACCTTAAATGGTTAAAATGAATTGGAACCTGGGCTTGAGCATTTATTATGTGTCCTGAAGGTCCTAACCTTGTAGGGTAGGTTGGATGGGTAGTATCTTATGTCATTTTATGATTATATTTATGATATTTAAGTAGTATTATGTTATCTCATCTTATCTTGATGTTATCTGATGATTTTCCTTATGAGACGAATTAAGCGATTTGTGATTTGTGTTGTGATGCATCATTATTAAAAGAATCAACTGGTTATAGGTTGTTGTTTATTGTGTTAATGTGTTGATATATGTATCATTATTCATTGCAATGTTTTTCTAGATTACATCGTGTAGGTTTGTTAATGTGTTAATATTGTTTCATTAATATGTCAATTGATATGAAAATGTTGTCGTTATTAATAGTGGTGTATATTTCCTAATGAAAAAAAACATTTTTTACTATTGTTTTCGATTTGGTTATCGTAACAGAGGTTCGTTACATATTGTATCAGAGCCGGTTCAACCCTGCGACTATGGATAGCCATGCCTTCCACTTAATTAATCCCTTGATTAATACTCAATGTTAATGAATTATTAACCTGTCCTTGCGGTAATCATGGTTACAGGACACCGTAGAGATTCACAAAATGGTGTTGGGGAGGGAGGTGTGATACCTCTTCAAGCATTCGCACCCTAGGATTCTAAATCCCAAGGGGAAGAGAAATCCCTTGGGGAGGAGTCTATTTCTATAAGGGATGTGGATGGTCTGACAAGGTCCTTCCAGAAAATGTCAGAGGCCTTGATTAACCGTTTGTACTGAGATGAGGTCAGGGCACCTATACCCCTGAGGGTCCACAATGTGCCCTATCCAAACTGATAGCGTTCACATAAAAATCAAGAGGGTTAAGTTACTGAGTCCAGGAGTGCCATGGACGGATCAACCATAGAGGCATGGATGGATATCAAGGTGATGTGCTTCTCACTTCATGGTTATGGCCTCCAGAAAAAAGGCCTGCATGGCAGTCTTGAACTAAAGGGAAGAGTTGTTCTATGGTGGAATATAGTCCTAACTCATTTAAACATGGTTGTCGAAGCTGTCTTATGGGAACAATTCAATGAATGGTTCTGGGAGAAGTATTTGTCAGAGAAATTCACTAAGCACTAGCTCAATGAGTTCAACACCTTATGACAAGGTGGTCGTATGATTCCAGATTATGATACCAAATTCATGGAGATACTTTGGTATGCTCCACATCTGAATAAGGAGAAGTTGGAGATCAACAAGTTCGTGTTCAGCCATAAATCCATCTTTCGTGCGAAGGTGAGGATCTAAAATTCCTCGGACATTGCACGATGCAGCCCAGTATGCCTCATAACTAAGAAGGATTTGACTGCGGGAGTCAGGGCATGACTCCTACAAGACTTTTTAGACTGACGACAACCAGTGCGCAAGAACATAAAACACCAATCAGGAAAGACATCTTAGTATTAATATACGTCTATAGAACCCTTGTTCACGACACCATGATCATAGGTTCCTCAGTAGAATACTCCTACAGGGGACCTATGCCAACAATCGTAGTTAGGCTTGTCAGCAGTATAGATTAGGATCTTAGGTTGGTAGGCCAACAACTTCTACCTCGGGGACCAGGATAATAGTACCGGATATGAGGGATGGACATGTGGAGATGCCACATTAATAGAAGGACTGTCAGGTTGAAAAGGATAGAGCATTCGGGTCAAAAAGACACACTACCATTGGGGAGATGGGAAAGGCCCATAGGATTCATGCAATGGTGAAAAAACTCCAGGTCAAGCACCAATCTACTTTTCTCGAGACATCAGGTACCATTGTTGGCCAAAACTTTAGTATTTTGATAGATCCATGTGCTACAGAGAGATTTATTTCTGGTGCAGTGCTAAAAATAATTAAGGTGAAGGCATTCGATTAGGATGATTTTAGCTATGTAGAAATGGCTTTTGGAACAAAACATAAGGTTGGAGGAAAGGTTACAGGTTGTAGCCTTAACCTGGGAGATTTTGTCACGAAGGGCAACATGTACGTCATGATCAATATGGATTGGTTGGAATCGCATGAGGCGATACACAACTGTAAGAATAAATGGTTGAGTTTGGTCGATGATGAGGGACATAGACGTGTGATTGTATGAAGGAACCAAGTATTTTCCATAAGGTTCATCTCTTCCCTACAACTAGAAAAGATCATGCAGAAGGGGTACAATCTATATGCGATCCTTGTGTTGAACGAAAAGGTCGTGGCAGAAGGACTAGAAAACCTTCTGGTAGTACAAGAATATGTTGATGTATTACAAGAGGAGTTACCAGGGTTTCCACCTGAGAGGGAATTGGAATTTACCATTGACCTAAAACCGGGGACTGAACTGATAGCAAGAAAACTGTATCATATATCGACCCCTTAGTTACAGGAGTTGAAAATGCAACTGAAGGAGTTGTTGGATGTAGAAATTATAAGTCTAAGTGTGTCACCTTGGGGTGCACCCATTATTTTCATATGAAATAAGGATGGTTCATGGGAACTCTGCATTGACTACAATCAATTGAACAAGGTAACAATCAAGAACCAATATCTATTGCCAAGAATCAACAATTTGTTTGATCAGATGAAGGGAGTGATGGTGTTTTCAAATATCGACTTGAGATCAAGGTATGACTAGTTATGGATCAAGGAGGAAGAAATTCCTAAGAACGCCTTGAAGACGCGGTTTGGACATTACGAGTTTACCTTTTTACATTTTGGATTGACAAATTCTCCAGGGGAATTCATGAGCTTGATGAATGGGGTGTTCCGCAAATACCTGGAAAAGTTTTTTCAAGTATTCATTGACGATATTTGGATATATTCTCATACAATGGAAGAACATAACAAACATTTACTCTTGGTACTACAATGTCTACAAGAGAACAAATTGTTTGGGAAACTGTCAAAATGCTCTTTTTAGCAATCAAAGATTCATTATTTATGGCATCTTATCTCCAATGAAGGTATCATTGTGGATCCATTGAAGGTAGAGGCTATTGTTATATCCCTAAAATTCCCTACTCTTTCATACATGGCATTGACCCTCTTACTTGCATAATTTTCCAAAGCACTGCTGAGAAGATTTTCTTAAAAAACCATTTTTTAGAAGATGTACATGCCCTACACCATTATAGTCTATGTACATACACTTGTTGCATCACTACAACCCATGTACATATTCTTTCTGCACCACTACAACCCACGTACATACACTTGTTGCACACTAAATAACCCATGTATGCTTGCAAAGTTGAAAAAATTAAAATGTTGCAAGGAATTCGTTGAAATTCATGGGCTATTGGAGGTTTCCCAACAAATTCACCTGCTATATCTCGTCACCCAAATGAATAACCAACCTTTTGTCATATAAAAGGATGTTTTTGGGTCTCATTTAAAATCTAAGCATAAGAACAGTGAAACTTTTCCCAATTTCACTTCCCCTCATTGCCCAAGATTTTTCTACCTTTTGTGAGATATTGCCTCAACATTCCCTCATCAACCCCTTCTTCCTCCATTCAATCCATTCCCTTCATTTGAGGTGATCAGAAGATTGAGAGAAGAAGTCTAATCAAGGTGAAATTGGAGCATTGTAAAGAGGATACCGGACCAGGTTAACAGAATGGTGGCCGACACATATTGTAATTTTCAGTCTTTGTTTGATGAATAAAAGAATCTCTTTTCCTTGTCCCAAATGATGATGTTTTGTGTATTTTCATCTATTTATACTTATCATTTCATATCTAACCCTAACTCATGAATAAAATAGCATTAATTTAGTCCTTGTTTTCCTAGTTTTGGATGCAGGTTATCCTTGGGAGGAGAAGTGCAATAATTGGAACTAAAGAGCTTGAGGAGATCATCACCAGACATGGGATAAAAGGTACAACTACATGATATTTTTTCTTATTGCTTTCTTTTCATTTGTTTTAGTATGTTTGGGGTATATTAGAGAATAGATTGAATTTTAGATGGTCATTCTCTCTGTCTACATATTAAACCCTAGTGTAGTTAAAGAGGGTATTTTCCTGCTAGCAGAACTGGAGACCATACTGGGGAGATACCTCTAGGGTTTTTAGGGGTTTTTGGGTTGATTGATTGGTTTGTTTTCCTTTCAAGTTTCTTTCAATTTTGCTAGTCTGTCAAGGGTTTCTGGTCACCTTCAGGGTGCACACCAATTGTCCCTTCCCTGTAAGACTGCCTGGTCTTTTTTATTTTTTTTGAAAAGACACAGAGGTGTATGTGTCATGTCTTGGGTCAAATCATGTACATAAGTGCTTTGCACAGTAAAAAACGCACGTACATATGCAAGTTGTTGATGCAACAACTTGCGTCTTTGTTTCATGCAATATCTTTGAAAAAGAGGGAGTTTTCCTCTTTCCTGATTGAAGTTCATACTTCTCATGTCTTTCTTAAATCAGCCAGAGTCTCTGTCTATGGCCATAGCTTGAGTATAGATTCCAGTTCACTTTTTTCCTTAGTCTTCTTGTATTTACCCTAGAAAGGTTTTTGATCAAACTTTTGAGTCTTAGATCTTCCCATTTTTGGTTTCTTGGTTGAATCCCTGCGATATGCACTGGGATGAAGGTATTTTTCCATCTTGTTTAAGTTTTCTTTTAGTCGTTTTTACTTGCTTTGAAAAAAGAAAAAAATTACTTCAGTTTTTCTCTTTAAAGAGGTTCAAAAAAAAGAATTTCATTTTCTTGCATTTCAATTTGGTAAAGTAGTTAAAGTTGTTATTTGAAAAAAGGAAAAAGGGTCTTTATTTCCAGGTTCTTTTTGATTTCTTGAAACATAAGTATCTTTTAGTCAAGCAAAAGCAAGTTTTATGTTTTCCTTACAAGATATTGAAATATTAGTGAATAAAATTTGAGTTTACAAAGAGTTAGTTACAAACTTTGCTTTTAAATTCGAAGTAATTTTTCTTTCAAGTGCTTTAATTTTATCCTCCTTATTTGTCTCTTTATAACACCATTAGTTTCACTACTATACCCTTTGAGTAAACCAAGCCTTAAAAAATAATGCCTAATCTAAAATACATTAGACTTTTCTATTTGTAGGGTTCCCAAACTAGTTTAGGATTTTAGGGCCTTGTATTAGGTTTGGAGAGGAAACTCTTCAAGGAAACTTAAATAAAACATTGGAGTCTGGGTTAGGGAGTTTTTTAAGTCTAGTGTCATAAGAGTTAGACAGGACCCCCCTATAACATAGGGGATAAACACAAGGTCGCGTGAGGAAAGGAAGTGGAGACAACCCCTCCAAATATGGACTAAACATAGTGGGGATTGTATATTGAGGGTCTTTCTCGGGAACAATACCGACTACATTTGCCTACAGAGCTTCATGGACCTCGAATCTGTTTGAGATTCTATGTTGTCTTCCAGACCATTTTCTTTTGATACCCTTGATAGGCTTTGAACCTGTTATCCTTCTCATTAAGATTTTCCCGACTTTCGATTGTATCTGCCTGGTAACTGACTATGAGTTGGCAACCTAGTTGCCCATATTTTAGGGACTTACATGGGTGACTGTGGGGGTATACTGCAGTACCTGGTGTAGACGTTAGATCGCACTTCATAGAGTATACCCAGAGGGTGGTTTTGTGTTCTAGTTTCATTTACATAGGTTAGCTTCTCTAGTGTCAATTGGCTTAACTGTCCTTCCTACTAGATAGTCGACTGCTTGATTTGTCTTTTGGAAAAATTCTAGTGTATGATTGGTGTTCAATGCTAGTTAATCCTTACTGTCTTGGTTGATCATTTCACAAAGTGGAATATCAATAGCTACGCCAGTCATGAAGGCTTCAGGGCTTGTCATCGGTTACATTGGAGCTACCTCTGCCACCGTTGCGGCAAATACTTGAGCAAGAAGGGTCATTCGAAGCGACTGAGCTGAAGGAAACTATGCTCGAGCCTGCTCCATGAGGAGACTTTTCTCCTCTAGAGGAACCTACAATTTCTGAACTTGAGGTAGAGGATATCATACCAACTAACCCTCTGATTACTAACTTATTGTCGCCAATCTTGATTCAAATTGTCCCTCTCGAGGTGACACCTTCGGAGCGCCAATTAGTCCTACAAGTGGAAATGGAAGAGAATGTTGCTACTTTGTCTGGGAGTCCTCATACTCCCATTATGGCTACTACCATAGGGGGCATCCTACCTCCTCTCCCACCTTCACCAGTTCAGACCATAGTGGTATTGACTCCCTCAACTTTGGGTAGTTTCTTGATACCCTTATCAGCTTGGACCACTGCTTCGTTTACTCAGAGTGCGACATGCCCTCCTTTCTCATATGGGATGCCCAACTTTGATTCAAACTAATTTATTACTTACTCTACCTTATACACCATGGGTCTCGGGGCAGGGAGATCAAACTCTCCAGTGAAAGGGTCAACCCAGGGCACTTTTGTCACTTTTAATGCTATCCCTTATGGTGGAGGTCATATACATCCTCTGTTCCCTTCGCTCGGTGGTGATTTTCCACAACGAATCAGGCCAAACACTAATTATGTATTTTTTTGTGGAGGAAGTTTAGGACCTTTGTCTTATACAATGCCAGAGGGATCTATGTCATTCTCTTTGTTCGACGCGTTTGGGAACAATTGTTTTTCTTCGGTTGTTATATCGGCTAGGGGAAACCCCAGTTTTGGTCAACAGAACCCGATGCAATGTACTTTTTTTTCATAGGGAGTGACGATTGAATTTTTCTCCACACAGGGTCTTTGGAATCATTGGTAGGGATCAGTTCCCTCACAAGGGACGTCGATCGGGAGAAACCCCTTCCAGTCTCAATGGATCCCTGGGGAAGGTTGTTTACCCATGATCATTGGATTGACATGGGGTATCCCCTTCCAAGGTCCTTGGAACATAATGCAGGGAGAAATCCCCTCACAAGCTATGTCATCTAATTATAGGAGGCATACAATGATACCCCAACAAACACAGTTACCCTATGCTGGTCAAGGCCATGGTTTTTTACCAAAACCCTAGACAACAGTCCAACTTTTCATGGCAACCTGGTGCTAGTCAAACTCAAGGACCCTCTTTTCTTGTAAATAGTTCAGAACCAAAACTACCTTTTCTGGAAACACTACATCTGCCAGACTTGTCAATATTACTGAATTACCCAATTTTTCATGATCTGTGTTCCCCCCCATGCTGACTGAGTTTCCTCAGATATTCTGAAATTTGAAGGCAAGCCTGGCGAATATCTAGGTGATCATGTGATGAATTTTAATTTATGGTGCTCGTCAAACTCACTAAAGGATGACTCTGTCCAGTTGCACCTTTTTCAATGTACTCTTATAGGGGGTGTTGAAAAATGGTATATTGACCTCGATCGTTCGAGGTACTCTTACTTCCATGCATGGAAATGGTCTTCTTGAACCGTTTCCAGTTACCTTTGAGATATGATGCCGACACCAAATTCCTGGTCAACTTTGAGCAAACCAAGGTTGACCACATCTATGATCATATTCGAGAATGGCGATGTCAAAAGAGATTAATTAAGGTCAAGGTCCCTCTTAATTTCTTGTTGGAGTGGTTCCTAAAGTATTTGGTGCCCTACGTATCCAAGGACATATCGACTTCCAGAGTATTTTCAGAAGAGAAGGCGATTATGAGAGAACAAAAAATTGACCTGATATACTCTCAGTACTGCATGCTCTATGATATTTTTCCAGATGCAACGCGGTATACTCTCAATAAGGCCAAGAAAAATTCTAGACCCCATGCAGATGATATTGTGGGCACAACACAAATCAAGTCCACAAATTTTTTTTCAAAACAATTGCAAGAACTGTCGATACAACAGACTATGGCCAGGTAAACTTTGAGTTTGGTTGTTGTTATAACCCTAAATTTCACCACACTTGCTTACCTGGCATCAGGCCAACTCATATCGCTTCATTGCCAAAACATCTACTGAACAACTATTTGGAAATCCTCTTGTGTCAAGGCCCACGCGCCCTAACCCATTACTGCACACGTGTGCATGCTGGCTGGCTCACTACATCCCACGTGTACCTAACAAAGCACGAAAAAAGGAAAGTTGCCGACGGAACAAAAAGCTATGGGTTAGTTAACTGAAACTCCCGGCCATGTATGGCCGAGGGTTCATCCAAAACCCTAGATCCTTCTAGCCTGTAAAAGAAAGGGTAGGGGTATCATTTGGAGGAGGAAAAAATATAGCGAAGAAACTCTGCCCATTTACGCAATCCATTGTCCCAACCCTTTAGCCTTTCCTCATGCCAAAGGAGATTTAACGCAAAGCAGTTGGAGGACAGAAGAAGAGGAGCCCAGGATCAGGATCAAGGAGCAGTGGTCGATCTCGACTTTGATTGTAAGTTGATTCATTTTTCAAATAATAAAAGAATACTTTTCCCATCCCAATGCATGAGTTATCTATGGTTTGGTTAATTTATGCTTAATTTCTAACCCTCGAGTAGAGAAGTAGCATGCATGCATAGTTGTTTGTCTTGATTGCAGGTTATCTTTGGAAGGAGCAGCGCAAGCAAGTGGTCAAAGCGCAACAAAGGATCTACGTCGAACACCAGAGACAAGGTTAGTAGTCATTCTCCATGCATGTACTGTGAAAGAGGGGTTTAAGTCTTGGGTTGTAGGTTAAAAAGTAATTTCTTTACGGTCAAAATCTGCATGCAAGTCTGACCCTAGTTTGCTAGTCCATAGGGTATTTTTCCCAACAACAGAATTGGTGACCATACTGAGGATAATACTCTTTAGGGTTTTTGGATTTCTTTAAAGTTTTTGGGTAGTATAAAAGATTAGATTTTTTGTTTTTCTTTAACTAGCTATTTTCTGTTAGGTCTGAGCTAGCAGGGAGCCTGGTTCTTTATACCAGTTTTCCCTTACTGTTGCTTGATGGTAGTTGTCGGGACACACAGAGGTATAGGCGGCCTGCAGAAGGCCGACACACGTGTACTCGCTCCCTATCCTCTTACAGCCCACGTGTGAACGCTAGCTATAGGGATCACAGTAGCGTGTAGGACTTCAGAGACCTTTAGAGGTAGTCCACCTCTTCCCTGTCAGAATTCTACATTCTCAGGGGGGTTTCTAGAATCCTGTCTAAGTCTTGCTGGTTCACAGTCCTATTTTAGATTGCTTTTTTCACTTTGTGATTCCTTGCATTATTTTTTCTTTTCTGTTAGAAAAAGCATCCAAGCCTTCAAGGGACCCTGGTTGTCAATACCAGAGGCCTCTTCTTGGTTTGGACTACATGTTTTTATCTTTGTCTTATAATTTATACATACATGCGACCTGTACAAGGTTAGCCCACGTGTACATGCATTTTGTTTTAGCTCAGCACGCATTCACATGCGTGCTGTTTTAGTGACAATAGCATTCTTGACAGGCTACTTTTTGTTCAGGGTGGGGCAGTCAATGCCTCTTTTGATGAGAAGTATTCCTCTCAGGTGTTTACATATAGGGTTGAACAGTCAGTAGTTTAGGTCATCTTACCCTTAGCTTGCTTTTTCCCAGTTGATAGTTGAACAGAAAATATAAAATAAAAAAAAATTTCTTTATGGTTTTTAGGCAAGCATAAGAGTCTTTGTTTTCTTTATTGCCATTGTGTGCCTTTACTCTAATTCTTTGTGATCTTCACTTTAATCTAGAATTTGTCTTTCTTGGTTTTGTGCTTGTCAGTATTTTCCCTTTTGTTGCTTTATTAGCACTTAAATAAAAAAAAAACTCTTTTCATTTTCTTCTTTGTTTGAAGAGTTTGTTTCTGCATCACTAACTAGGGAGAAGTCTTTTTGTTCATAATTTTTTGCAGTGCATTTAGAGCATAAGTAGCTCATAGTCGAGCAAAATTCCTTTATGTTTGCTGTATAAAATCTTAGAAAAATTGAAAAGAAAAAGAAATCTTTCTTTGTGAAAAGTTGCTGAAAATTTTGCATTCAGTAAAAGTCTTTTGTTTCCAGCTTTTTTCATTCGTTTTTGCTTTAGTATTTACACATCATTAGTTTCATCTTCATACCCCTTGGTGTAAGAAAACCCATAAAAGCAACACTAATTTAAAATCTATTATACTTTTTGTTTGTAGGGTTCACACACTAGTTCAGGACTAGGGCCTTGGATTAGGTTGGGGAGGAAACTCTCCAAGGCCATTCAAAACCAAACATTAGAGTCTGTGATAGGGAGTGTAGAAGTCTAGTTTCGTGGAAGTTATTCGGGACCCCCCTCTAACACAGGGGATAAACATGAGGTCGCGTGCGGAAAGGTAGTGGAGATAACCCCTCCAAAGCCGGACCAATCGTAGTGGAGAACACATATCGAGGGCTTGTTTTGGGATTTCGTCGTTTGCATTTTCCACAGGGCTTCGTGGGTCTCGAATCTGTTCGAGGTCCCCAGTTGTCTTCCAGACCATTTTCTCTCGATACCTTTGACAGGTTTCGGGCTTGATACCCTGCTTATTGTGGTCTACCCGACTTTCGACTATACCCGCCTGGTGACTGTTCGCGTGATGGCAACCTAGTTGCCAATATTTTTAGGGACATACACAGGTGACTGCAGGGGTATACCACAGTACCTAGGATAGACATCGGGCCACGCTTTGCAG
>JZKD02S1893467.1:252271-299432 GCA_000966675.3 Picea glauca | reverse complement strand
AAGAAGTGTGTGGGGAACGAAGGACAGTTGGAAGGGACCTTATGACATCAAGGCAACGGTTGTAATCTCTCTTTCACATTTAATTTAATACACACACGAGCATTGGAGCGAAGCTGGAAAAACAAAGACCCAAGGAAGTGATCACAAGGTATGTTCATGATTCTTACTTCCTAGTTCATTCAATAGTCTAAATCTAGGGAAAGAGTATTATTCTGTCCTGCTTTGTTTTAGATCCAGGTGGATCTAGGGAGATCGGTTTGTGTCCGCACTTACGGATTAATCCTGAAACACTTTATGCGTTTGCTAAAGAAAGACATTCCTTTTTTCTAGGACGAAGCTTCTCAATGCTCTTTCGATGCATTAAAACACTCCCTCACAATCGCACCTCTGCTATGACCACCTAACTACAACAAATATTTCTTATTATATCTAGCTGCCGCAGAGTCAACTATAGGCATGGTTTTAGTCCAGGAAGATGATTTGTTTTCAGAATACGTGATATATTACCTGAGACGAGGCCTCATAGGACCGAAACTCAATTATTCTCATATTGAAAAACTTGCGTTGGCAACAGTTCATGCTGTTCAATGGTTCCGTCACTATGTTCTGTTTCGCAAGACCACCGTCATTGCTGTCGTGAATACATTCCAATAAATGTTGACACGATGAGTTATAGGCGAAAAAATCAGTAGATGGATGGTCATCCTCCAAGAATTTGACTTAGACTTCGTTTCAACAAAGTCCAAGAAGTCATTGGTCTTCACAGAGCTTATTTCAGAACTTCCGGTTGAGTTAGGTGACATTGTGCCTGAGGAATCGCCTATCCGGGGGGATATGTTTTTGATTGCATCTTCAGACCCCTGGTATGGAGATATACTTATCTATCTCTAGACTTTGAAGTTCCCCACCTATGATTCTCGTGACAAGCGTCGGCGGATACGCCATCGGGCTAAGAATTATCTCATACTCGATGATACGTTGTATCAGAGAGGTGTATACTGCGTCTTGCGTCGATGTCTCACTCATGAGGAGGCCATCATAGTTCTCAACGATTGTCATACTGGATCTTGTGGCAGTCATTTATTTGGGTTGGCAACAACCCAAAAGATTCTATGAGCAGGTTACTTCTGGCTGACACTTATCAAAGATTGTATTGAATCGGTCAAGAAGTGTCATCCGTGCCAAGTATTCTCTCAGAAGATGAGGGCACATCCTGCTCCCATGTTTCCTGTCATCATAGTTGGTCCCTTCACTAAGTGGAGGATTGATTACACTACATGTAACCCCCTGTCAGCAAGGGGGCATTGCTATATCATTGTAGTTGTCGACTACTTCACTAAGTGGGTCGAAGCTATGCCAACGTTTAAAGATGATGGAGAGACTGCATCTCTCTTTTTATTCAACCAAATTATAGCACGGTTCGGCGTCCCGAGAGATATTGTCACTTATCATGGCAGTCACTTTCAGAACCTAATGATGACCGAATTAACATCAAATCTTGGGTTACGGAAGGAACATTCATCACCTTACTACCCCCTAGCCAATGGGCAGGTGGAAGCTGTAAACAAAACTCTTAAGAAGATTCTACAGTGAACTATCAACTCAGCCAAGTCAAACTGGCATTTGATGTTATACTCGACATTATGGGCTTACTAAATATCTGTTAAGACTGCAACCAGTTTCTCACCTTTTCAACTCGTTTACGGGCTGGAGGTAGTCTTGCCCATAGAATGTCAAATCCCATCTCTGAAATTGGCAGTACAATTATTACCAGACACTTCTCCACTTGAAGAATGGTTAGTACACCTTGAGCATCTTGATGAGAAGCGTCGCGACACAGCCCTAGCCAATGAGGCTCATAAACATAAGGTCAAGTGTCAATATGATAGGTCCATTCATCCTCGGATTTTCTCTGAAGGCGACCTTGTCCTGGTCTGTGACCAAGACAAGGACCCCCTGGGGGCAGGAAAGTTTAAACCCATGTGGTTTGGACCCTTCATTATAAAAGAGGTATTAAAAAAGGGCACTTATAGTTTGGTTGATTTTGAAGGGAATGCATTGGAGGAGCCTAGAAATGGGATCTACCTCAAGAAGTATTACTCATAGATAAGTCAATGTGTGTAACTTTTTGTAACATATGTATAGTCTTTGTACTATTACTTTTTTACGTTTCTTTTAAAAGTGTTATGGACGTGTCATTGATGTTATCTTCTGTCAATATGGTAGATGTCAAGTGAGTCTGAGGTGTTTGTTGGGTATGCAGACGGTGCTAGTCGACACATGCGGAGGCTTGCCTCCGCAGCTTGGGTAATCTTTACACCACAGGGTTAGTTGTTCTCTTTCGGAAGTATATACTTAGGTGACACCAAAAACAATGTCCCCGAGTATAGTGCAGTTATTGAGTTGCTTCGTGATGCCTTGTCATTGGGTATCTCTCATCTCCAGGTCTATCTCGATGCTCAACTGGTTGTGTTGCAGCTAAACAGAATATACCGGGCTCATGACCCAACTTTACACTGACGATTCCTTAGGGTACGTCTCTTAGAATGCAACTTTGTTTATATTACATATTTTCATGTTCCTAGGAGATTAAACCAAATCACAGATACTCTAGCTAATCAAATTTTAGATTGGCATCTTTCCCACATATAAGAGATCATGGACATAAACATGTAACCATAAAACACAAAAAAGATAAAAACCATATATAAACATCATAAAATACTCAGAGTACATAGATGGACGCAAGCGCCTAAAAAATGGGAACAGTAACGAGTCACCGGGCTTATGCCCTCAAAAAATATATACAAGTAGGTGCTCGTGGCACATAAAGAGTCTAAATCTGTTCAGGGCCTATGGGCCCTGTTATAATCATCTACAACATGGGATAAACACCTAAATAATCGGACCCATGTTCGAGGTGCCCCCACAATATGAGGCTGCATGGATGGCGGTAGGTCCTCTATCTCTACCATCGGTACTGTGCGAGTGAGCGCAGTGAAGTTCCGCTCAACTCATCTAAGGACCCTCTTAGCCTCTCCAGCTGGAAGGTTCCCTGCTACTACTGCTCCCCCAGCAGCGGCAGCCATGACCTTTGGCCGTGGACGACACCTATTCCATGCATAGTCGGCAGGTCGCATGGGTCCCACATCTACCTACAACAAACGTATCCGTCAAATACTCTGGCATAAAAAAAAATGATATATATAACAAAAAGACATAAAAATTACATATGCAAACCAAAAAAAAAAAAGTACAAAGGAGGAGACTTACCCATCTCCCCTCGCTCCTCACCAGGAGGCACGGGTATCTCTGGATCTCTAGAGAAGTCTGTCCCTGCATACCGGTAGTCCTCGATAGTAGGGATCTTTCATGAAAGCCAAGCAAAAAAGTCGTCGTCGAAGGCCTCAACGGTCCTTCCACCACCCTGTCGCAGCAGTAACACTGCCCATCTACACACTATAGGGAAAGAGGCCAACTGTCCTCATACTACGACCTGAGGACTGAAACACAGAACTCTCTCGAAAAAGAATGAACACAAGATAGTCCTGAACCCAAAGTTCCTATGTGTCCGTTGTTGACAATCTGTCAATTGCCTCTTCATACACTCCAGCAGTGTGGTACTCCAATAAAAAAATTGTGCATTCATGCACTGGATAGCACAGTTCATCTGTGCGCGCGAAGCCTGATGCACGACTGCTGAGCCGGTAATCCGCATAATAAGTAACAAGATAGTCTGTAGTGCTAAGTTGGTAATATTGCTAATGGGTACCTGGGAACCTGTACGTTTGGTCCCAGCCTCACAGTACTCAACTATCAACTCTGAGATCTTGCTTGGCCCTATAGGAAAAGACTGGAAGTTGACTGGTTCCCCTCTCCTTGAGAGGCCAGTTAGAAAGTAAATGTCCTCGGTGGTGGGCACCACTGATTTCCCCTCTAACATAAAGGCCTCTGCATCAGGATGCCAGTAATTAATCAAGGCATTCAGTAGCCTTGTTTGTGCACACATAAACGGACATAAAAATAATTTGAGCAAACCGCATTGCATTAACACGACCACAACATTCGGATCTGCAATAACCAACTCACTGATTGCCTCATGCTCCCTTTCCCTCCATTGGACAGACATCCTGCCAACACAACAAGGCAAAGGAGGGTCAATACTTCTTTTAATTTGCTTTTCCATCAATAGGGGGGGTACACGCGGTCTGTCGAGGTGATAGTCGCGTGTACACGCGTGCAGGATTTACTCTGCACATGTGTACATGTGGGGTGTCTCTGGACAGCCTGCGTGTACCTAGGGCGACCTTTTTAAGGTCGACGCCCACCCAAAAAATAACTTAAATGACTAAATTGAAGTATTGAATAGCTAGATAAGGGAGTTTGTACTTACTTGGTCCAAGTAGAAGTTCGTTTCATCCAATGTAGCTCCTGGAATCACTATCTTTGGCAAAGGGGGTCTTTTGGCTCCAGAGTCAATTTCCAAATCAACAATGGTGATAATGAGCTGCCAGCTTCTATTTATAGACTTTTTGGCCTCTTTTTGTCACTTTTTTGGCCCCCCTTATCAATTTCTTTATACCAAAAAACATTTAGAGTGATCCAGGAGTTATATGGGAGGGATTTGATCAGGTATTGGGACAATTTTTTTTGAGTTTCGAAAAAAATATTGACGGTCCATAAAAAAAAAAAATTAAAAAAAAAAAAAAATCAACTTGAGCATATAGGTTAGGATACCACCCCAACATTTGCATCTCGTTGCCTTTTTTACTATGCTATAGGATCGATCCCATCCGGTTGTGACATGGAACCGTCATATCTTCTCTAGAAGTGTCGCAACTTGGTGGTAGAGCTTACCAGCACATGGATGCCTTAGGTAGGTCCTGGTTGCATTATGGTGTCCATGCCGTTTCTAAAAACACTGTAGGCTAGGGAGTCCGTACAGTCTTTCCTAAATACGAGTTTGAGCCTCATTTGCATGAGTCTTTTTCACTCTTTGTCTTACCCTCATGACTCCCAAAATATAACAGGTCTCCTTTTAATCCCTTTTCAGACACTCTAAAAATGAAAAGATTGTCGAGCGATCTTGTGACCTTTCACACTCGTTAAATTGAAATTTGAAGTCACGTCTGTCCGACGGTACTTTACCCCTTTTTCAGTCTGGACAATGAACTGTACAAACAAAGGTATACTCTATCGAATTCCCATTCTTTAGAAGAGTATTCTCAGGTATAATTTTATTCCTTTTTCGGGCCCGAGGGACTAAATTTACGAAAAAGAACCCCCACGGAGTCCATAGTTAAGCTCTTTTCAGACTCCCTAAACTTGAAAAGATCACTGAGTGACCTTATTCTTTCAAACTCGTTAAATTGGTCCAGAAGAATATTCCTGACGGAGTCCATAGTTAATCTTTTTTCAGACACCTTAAAAGTGAAAAAATAGCCGAGTGATCTTGTCCTTGTCACACTCGTTAAAATGGTTTTGAATTGATGTCTAATCGGTGCTAGTTTATCCCTTTTTCGAACCGACTAGACTATTGTCGAAAAAGGTACCCCAGTGGAGTCTCCTTTTATGATTTTTCAGGCTCTCTAAATATGAAAAACCACCGAGCTTACCTTCTCTGGGCTCGTTAAACTTACATCGAAGGACGTTACCATTGTGTGTTCTATCAACCACATTTGC
The DNA here is from genome assembly GCA_000966675.3 of Picea glauca. Taxonomy (NCBI): domain Eukaryota; kingdom Viridiplantae; phylum Streptophyta; class Pinopsida; order Pinales; family Pinaceae; genus Picea; species Picea glauca. Next base: position 293,750 of record JZKD02S1893467.1, on the reverse strand, counting down.
ACACCTTATCTACCAGCCTTGTGATAGTTTGCTTCTGCATCTTAACATCTTTGGCCGCCAGAGGATTTTTCCTGAGTATCATTTTACCAGAACATCAGTCTTGTCCTTGTTCCTTGAGCTTGTATGTTTGCAGTACTCGTTCCTCCATTGTAACGTAATATTCCTTCATTCTTTTTCAAAAATCATCAAAAAGAACAAAAAAATCAAATATATCCCAAAAAGAGGATGGGAAAAGTATTTTCTTTATTGGAAGCATAATGAGTCACCCTTGGATAATGCACATTTGTTTGTTTGATCATCAGACTATGGGATGTAGTACGACCTTAGGAAGCTTTTATTGCTATATAGAGTTGTGTCCTCCACCGTTTGGTTACTCTTTCAAACATATGGAGAGTTTGTGTTGCCTCCTGCTTCGTAGACTTATGATTAACATGTATGTTGCCTAATTCTTATCACTTGTCGTGTTGTTGTCCAAGGGAAGTTTGTTACTAAGCCTGAGTCAGCCCCTCTACAATGTGTCTCTTGTCCGCATACCCGGCCATCCTGAATGTCCAATCAAGTCCTTGTTTGAAATCACTGAAGCCTTCAGTCCGATCATCAAGATTATCAAGTCCATAACCAACGAGCCGTCGAAGACCTCTGGGTAGTGCATTCGTACACTCATATTACACTCCTACCTGAGTTTTAGAAGATTTTGAAGTTGTTTCTCAAGCTCTGAAGTACAACCATAAGGCCGAATCAGCTTCTGGAAGATGGGTACTCTATATGTATATCTTTCTGATTTCGAGATGTAGCTCCGCTATGTATTATTCGCAGCTACTCTTTATAGTTATTTGACATGGATCTACAGTGTATTTGATTGGTAGCCATGGTTATATTTTATCCCGAGCATGGGTATGCCTTCCTCGGTGAGACATTTGTTATTTTGTAGATGACACCTCCTAGTTCATGACCCTTGGGCTCACTCATTCAACACATCAGTAAAGATTGGTAAAACATTGGTAATGTATTTCGGCCATCAGATGCTCTTCTGACCTCACACATTAGGGGGAATCTATTATAACCCTAAATTGCACCACACATGCTTACATGGCATCAGGCCAACTCATATCCCTTCATTGCCAAAACATCTGTTGAACAACTCTTTGGAAATCCTCTTGTGTCAAGGCCCACGCACCCTAACCCATTACTGCACGCGTGTGCACGCTGGCTGGCTCACTACAGCTCGTGTGTACCTAACAAAGCACGAAAAAAGGAAAGTTACCAATGGAACAAAAAGCTATGGGTCAGTTAACTGAAACTCCTGACCATGCATGGCCGAGGGTTCGTCCAAAAGCCTAGCTCCTTCTAGCCTATAAAAGAAGGGGTAGGGGTACCATTTGGAGGAGGAAAAAATATAGTGAATAAAATCTGCCCATTTACGCAATCCATTGTCCCAACCCTTTAGCCTTTCCTCATGCCAAAGGAGATTTAACACAAAGTAGTTGGAGGACAGAAGAAGAGGATCCCGAGATCAGGATCAAGGAGCGGTGGTCGGTCTCAACTTTGATTGTAAGTTGATTCATTTTTCAAATAATAAAATAATACTTTTCCCGTCCCAATGCATGAGTTATCTATGGTTTGGTTAATTTATGCTTAATTTCTAACCCTCGAGTAGAGAAGTAGCATGCATGCATAGTTGTTTGTCTTGATTGTAGGTTATCTTTGGAAGGAGTAGTGCAAGCAAGTGGTCAAAGCGCAACAAAGGATCTACGTTGAATTCGAGAAACAAGGTTAGTAGTCATTCTCCGTGCATGTACTATGAAAGAGGGGTTTAATTTTTGGGTTGTAGGTTAAAAAGTAATTTCTTTACGGTCAAAATCTGCATACAACTCTGACCCTAGTTTGCTAGTCCGTAGGGTATTTTTCCCAACAATAGTTGTTTTCCCTACCCAGAGATTGGATGTACACAGTGTGCAGTCGATGAACTCCAAGGCCAACCAACAACCCGAGGGAAATAAGAAACAACAGAATAAGAAGGGTGAAGGGGATAAAAAGTATACCAATAATGCTAGCAGGGGAAAAATGGAGAAGAAGATTTCAAAGTGTCCATGTAATCTCTGCATAGAAGACCACCTGACTCATTTGTTCCCTTGGCATGCAAAATCCCAAAATCTATTGGTGCAACAACATCATGTTGTGTTTAAAAACCCTTTTCCACAAGGGCGAAACATGGTTTAGGCTTCAACATCCATGAGCGTGGAGGGGGGTAGTCAGGGACCCCCCACACCTATCAACAAGAAGCGGGCCAAAAATATTTACATGATGAATGTCAAGGCTCATTTAGCAACCACAACTTGAGATTACGGAATGCCAAAATATTTCGAGAAGGAAAAAGAATCCACTAACCCACCGAATCCTCTCCAAATTGAGAAGAGGGTGAAACCATGACTCACATCCCTAAAGGTGCATTTAAGAAGGCTTCTCATAATTCAAATGTGATTTTTGTCCAAAAATACTCCGTTGTAGAGGATTTGGCACATACCCCTTGCGCGATGTCTTCTTTGGAAGTCCTTGAGAGTTTCCCCTCGTAGAGAAAATCTATGCTATCCTCCTTGGGAGTGAAAAATACTTGCAACCTGAAAGTGATCATTTTTTATCCAATCGACTTAAGACCCCGTCTTCCTTACCATGTTGTGTTTCAGATAGTAATGGATTACACCACAAAATCATTTACATGGAACATCTTCGATACAGTGGTTGATGAGGGTGCCTCAACTTGCGTGATGTTGTTGTCACATTGGAAGGCCATTTCCCAACCTGGGTTGTCTCTGTCGCCTACGTTGCTTACGACATTTGACGGTCAGTCGTTCAGACCACATGGAATTATTTCTTCCTTCCCCATGCAGTTGGGAGGAAAAACCGTGTGTGTCAAAGTTGAAGTGGTCGATGCGAGTATCGACTACAACTTGTTTTTAGGAAGGAGTTGGACTTATGCAATGCATGCAGTAGTTGCTATAGTTTTTAGGGTCTTGTGTTTTTCACACGAAAGACAGATTATGACCATTGACTAGTTGTCTTACTCCTGTCCCGACCCTTCATTGGGGGCTTCCACGGTCCCGATGATTGATAGTTTACAGCCCGACACTCTCAACTTAGGTGCTGGTTTGTTTCCATTGTTGATGGGAACTTTTGATTACCTATCACCTTCTAGTGATGTAAATATTATATCGGTTGTTCCTGACCAGCCGAGGGATGCAATTATACAAGTGTCATCATTTCAAACGAGCTAATTTAAAGATCCATGGACTTTACCTTCCCCATCAATCTTGATGGAAGGGATAGGTCATCCTAGCATGACCATGCCCTTGCCTGTGGGTGAGGTTGAATACAACATTGTCCAACAGACTTCGGCCAACCCCAATCTTACTCCTGCGTAGGAGCTAGATCTAGTTCTCGAGCCTGTTTAGGCACTAGGTTCTCTTGCTACTCAATATCCTTTAGACCTGAACTTGCCCTTTGACGAGGTGATTCTTGAGGCATTGAATCATCTTGATAGACCTTTAGATTATATACATCATCGATATTACTTCCTTCCCAAGTTAAGGAGAATAGAGGCAAGAGAATTTTTTTCAACCGTGAATGGAGATATTTCTTGTCCTGTCAATCCTTTGGCTATGCACAAATTTTATGCGGAGGGTTACATGGAAAGAATTTCTACAATGATCCCAATCGATATCTCCAAAAACCCTGAAGTTATGGAGAATGTTTTCATCGGAGCGAATTACTCCCCCAAAGATATTTGAACTTACATTGAGTTGTTCAAGGAATTCTGTGACATTTTTTCCTGGTCTTACGAGGAAATTCCAAGCATTGACCCACGAATTGTCGAGCATGAAATTATGACTATCTGATAAACTTGTTCGACAGAAGCTTCATCCTGTAAATCCTTGAAAAGTGGCAGCAATTAAGGAAAAAGTAGAAAAAATTCTCAAATTCAGTTTTATCTACCCCGTGCAGTTGACATAATGGATGTCAAACCCGGTTCCGGTTAACAAGAAACAAGGTATGATTCAGGTGTGCATGGAATTCCGTGTTTTGAATAAGGCCTATTCGAAAGAAAAATTCACCACCCCATTCATCGATCATATTTTTTTTGAGAACACATGATGTGAGGTCTTTTCATGCATGGATGGTTTCTTGGGATACAATTAGATTCAAATCAAACCCGAAGACCAACATAAAACAACTTTTATGTGTCCTTGGGGCACATTCGCGTATCGTAAGATTCCTTTTGTCTACAAGAATGATGGAGCTACATTTCATTGGGCCATGTCATTTGATTTTCACAATGTTAGAAACATATTTGAGGCGTATCTTGATGATATAGCATCACTCTCGCACAATATATTTGATCATCACGCCCATCTTCGGCTAATATTTCAACAATGTCGCTATTATCGGATTCTCTTGAATCCTACCAAGTGCAGTTTTTGCATGACGTTAGGTTTTCTCTTAGGTTTTATTGTATCATTGGCATGGATCATGTTTGATTCTCTCAAGGTTGAGGTGATAGTTCAATTGCCTCCCCTGTGCACGATACCCCAACTTTAGAGCTTATAGGGGAAAGCGAATTTTCTTCATCATTTTGTCGCAAATTACGCCGAGATCACTAAAGGGTTTATGCATCTCTTAAAAAAGGGGGTCCCATTCTGTTGGGATGAAGCTGCTTAGAGATTCTTTGAAGTGTTGAAACACACCTTAATGTCTTCCCCTCTGCTCTGGCCTCCTGATTATAATAGAGATTTCTTGTTGTATTTGGCTCCCATGGAGTCAACCATCGGCATGGTCTTGGTTCAAGAAGATGATTTGATCAAATATCACACTATATATTACCTTAGTTGAGTCCTGGTTGGGATAGAAATCAACTATCCTCATGTTGAGAAGCTTGCTTTGGCAGCAGTTCATGTTGTCCAATGGTTCTGTCACTACATTTTTCTTCGTAAGACCATTGTTATTGCCATCGTGAACCATTTCCAATATTTTTTAACATAATGGGTCATTGGTGGAAATATTAGTAGATGGATAGTCATCTTATAGGAATTTGACTTGGACTTTGTTTCTGCAAAATAAAAAAAAGTCATTGGTCTTTTTTGAGCCCATTTCAGAACTTTCGATCGAGTGTAGTGATTACACGCCTGAAGAATCGCCAATTAAGGGAGATATTTTTATAATTCATCTTCAAACCCATGTTATGGAGATATATTGGTATATCACTTTGAAGTTACCCGCTTCTGCTTCCCATGATGAGCGTCAATGAATTCGACATCAAGCACAAAACTATCTTATGCTCGATGACACTTTGTATCATCGAGGCATGGATTGCATTCTTTGTCGATGCCTTATCCATGAAGAAGGAAATCTTGTTTTGAACGACTGTCACACTGGAGAATGTGGTGGTCATTTTTCTGGGTTGGAAACAACCCAAAATATTCTACGTGCAGTCTACTTCTGGCCCTTGTTAATCAAGGATTATGTTGAGGAGGTCAAGAAGTGCCACCTGTGCCAGATATTCTTTCGAAAGATGCGAGAACATCTTGCTCCTATGTTTCCTATCATTGTTGTTGGCCATTTCACCCAGTGGGGGCTTGATTTCACTACATGTCACTCGACCTTATCCAAGGGGAATCATTACATCATTGTAGCAGTAGACTACTTTACAAAGTGGGTCGAAGATATCCCAAAATTTAGTAATGATGGAGAAACCATGGCTCTTTTCATTTTTAATCAGATAGTAGCAAGGTTAGGTATCCCAAAGGAGATTGTCATTGACCATGGAAGTCACATCCAAAACAAAATGATGATTTAGTTAACGTCAAATCTTGGGTTTAAACAAGAAAATTCATCACCTTATTACCTGCAAGAGAATGGTCAGGTTGAAGCCATGAATAAGTCTCTCAAAACTATTCTTCAATGGACGATCAATTCTACCAATTCAAATTAGCATTTGATGTTACATTCAGTGTTGTGGGCCTACCGAACTATTGTGAACACTGCCACCAGTTTTTCACCTTTTCAACTCGTATATAGAATGGAAGCAGTCTTACCGATTAAGTGTCAGATTCCTTCTTTAAAGTTGGTAGTGGAATTATTGTTGGACACTTCATCGCTTGAGGAATGCTTACTATATCTCAAGCACTGTTTCGATGCAGCCTCAGCCAATGAAGCTCATAAGAAACAAGTCAAGTGTCAGTACGATCAGTTCGTTCATCCTCATATTTTCATTGAAGGCGATATTGTCCTAGTCTATGATCAAGACAAAGATCCCTTGGGGGCAGGCAAGTTCAAACCCATGTGGTTCATAGTGTTCATTGTGAAAGAGGTATTGAAGAAGGGAACTTAGCATCTGGTTGATTTTGAAGGAAATTCCTTGGTAGATCCTAGAAATGGTCTCTACCTCAAGAAGTATTACTCTTAGGTTGGTCACCTAGGTGAATTCTTGTACATATGTATAAATTTTTATATAGTTTTTGTCTTTTTTGTTTTGTGGACATGTAGTTATTTATGGCTTCCTTTTCATCATGGAATATGTCAATTGAATCAAAGGTGTATTTTGGTTTTGTGGATGGTGCTAGTCAACACACTCGAAGGATTTCTTCTGCATCTTGGGGGATTTTCACACCTGGAGGCCAGTTGTTATCTTTCAGAGGTATTTGTCTAGGTGACGCTACAAACAATGTTGTTGAATATAGTGTAGTGATATAATTGCTTCGTGATGCTTTGTCGCATGGAATTTCTCACCTTCGAGTCTACCTAGATGCTTAGTTAGTTGTGTCCCAGTTAAATGGGGTTTACCATGTTTATTATCTCACTCTGCATCGAAAATTCCTTAGGGTACACCTCTTAGAATTTTTTTTCGATTACATTACGTATATCCATGTTCTTAGGAGATTTAATCATATAAAAAACACTCTAGCTAATAAAATATTAGATTGTCATGTTGCACACACATGAAAATAAAAGAACACACATACACATGTACATACATTTGTAAAATATGTAATCCATAATACAAAATTCAGGTGTATATATATATATATATATATATATATATATATATATATCTCCAAAAAGTGTCATGAGTACATAGGTGGGCGCAAAGGCCTAAAAAATGGTCAGTATACATCGTTGGGCTTATGCCCTCAAAAAATACATATACAAAACATTCCCTCGACCCATCAAAGGTCTGTAATATCTAAGAAAGGGTCCTATTGGCCCTACCATAATGTACTATGGTGTTGGCCAAATGTCAGAATAACTTGACCCATGTCTAAGGCACCCCTACTACATGAGGTTGAATCGAAGGTGGGAGATCCTCGATCTCAGCCATAGTTACAATGCAAGTGAGCGTAGTGAGGTTGAGCTCCACTCGTCTCACGACTCTCTTTGCCTCTCCAGCTGGGGGTCACCCTACAAATGTTGGTCCTCCAACTATTGTTGGTCCTTCCTTTGGTCTAGGATGTTGTCGAATCCTAGAAAAGTCTATTGGTCACATAGGTCCCACATCTGTACATAACATATACACAAATTCAATACTCTATACACACATAAAAAGGATATATATATAAAAAATTAAAAATTAAATAACATTAAAAATATGTTATCTATCTTGCCTTGTCAAGAGGCACTGGAATGTTAGGGTCTCTGGTGAAGTTGATCCTGACATGAGGGTAATCCTCAATCAATGGGATCTGTTGTTCCCACTAGTCAAATAATTTGTCATCAAAGGCCTCTATGGTCCTCCCTCCATGTTGTCGTGGAAGAAATGTTTCCCACCTTCATACTACTGGGAAGGAATCCATATTCCCCCATACTGTCTCTCTCAGATTGAGACTAGGCACCCTCTCGAAGAAGAAGGATAAAAAAATGGTACCGAACCCAAAGTTCTTGTTGGAACATTGTCGACAATCTATAAGTTGTCTCTTCATGCACATCAATATGGTCATACTCTAGTAAAATATGTGTGCCTCAAGACACTGAATGGCACAAAGCATGTGTGCCCGGGAGGCCTGATGTAGGGCTGTGAATCCATTAATCCACCCTATAAATAGTAAGATCACACGCAAATATAAACTAGAGATATTGTGAATCAACACCTGAGAACCTACCTTATCAGTGTCATCCTCATAGTACATCCGGATATAATCCTCGATGTTGAAAGGCCCAAGGGGAAGTTTCCTCAAATTGTCTAGTTCCCCTCTCCTTGAGAGGCCAATCAAGAAATAGATATCCTTTGTCATGGGGGTCAATGATTGACCCTCTAGCATAAACTTCTCTGCATCCGTGTGCCAATACTCCACAATATCATTGAGAATTCTAGGTTGTTCCCTCATAAACGAACACCAGAAAAACTTCCATATCCCACACTGTTTTAGTGTGGTGATGGCTATAGGGTCCTATTTGACCAAGATATCAATTTCCTCATGCTCCCTCTCAATCCAGTGAATATACATCCTATTTCATGGCAAAGAAGAGGGGAGTTAGTACCTGCATTTCGATTTTTTCAAAGCTTCCAAAGGTGTGCGTAGGTTGTATCATACACAATCACGTATGTATGCAGGCTGGTGGTTTCATACCGAAGTACATACATATGATTTCTTTGGACAACCCACGTACATGCAAGGACACTCTTTTTGGGAGAGAACACCCCCTCAAAACCTAAAAGAAATTCATAAATGAAGTATTGAAATGCACAAGGGAGGGATTTGTACTTACTTGATCTAAGTAGAAGGTCGTTTCGTCCACTGAAGCTCCCTAAATCAACTCTTTTTGCAAATGGTTTTTTTTGCCTTTTGGTTGATTTTCAATTTGCAATGGTAAAAATGAAATGTCAGCTTCTATTTATAGACTTTTTTGGCTGCATTTTTCCCTTTTTTGACCCCCTTTGTCTTTTTTCCTGGCTTGGTGTTTACTTGATTCCACTTCTGAGTTTCTTATTGGTCGATCCGATACTCTTTTTCTTTTGGTTTGGTAATTTTTGGGATGGGTCACTTTTTGGGTATCCTTTGGTAAAAGTCATTTTTTCCAACTTTTTACATACAAGTTAGGATTTCATTTCCACTTTCTGCATCTTGTTGTATTTTTCTCTTTTCCCTAGGATCGACCCCACCAAATTGTGACACGAAACCTTCATTGCTTCTCTAGAAGTGTCGTGATTAGGTGGTAGAGCCTACCTTTACATGGATACCCTAGGTATATCCTTGCTACATTTTGGCGTCCATGTTGTTAGTACTGGATATAGTCTTGGGATTCCTTGTTAGTCCTATCATGATTACAAGATAAAGCATCATTCGTTTGACACACCATCATTATTTCCTTACCCTCGAGACTCCCAAATGACCATGCTTTGTTGTATTTTAATATCTCTTTGAAATTCGAAAGCAACATTCATCGAGACTGTATTTATTATTTTCAATATCATCTGGATTAACTAAGAAAAGTAGCCCCCTGGAGTCTTCTTTAAGCCCTTTTCAGACTCTCTAAAAATGAAAAGATTGTCAAGCGATATTGTTTCCCTTCACGCTCGCCAAACTCAAATTTGAAGGCACATTTGTCTGGCGGTAGTTTACCCCTTTTTTAGTTCAGATGACTAATTTTGCAAATAAAGGTATCCTCTAGGAACTTCGGTTCTCTAGAAGAGTATTTTCAGGTGTAAGTTTAACCCTTTTTCGTGCCTAAGGGACTAAATCTTTGAAAAATGAACATTCTCCTTGGTTTTGGTTTATCACCTTTTTTAGTCCTTGGATATTAGTTATGAAATAGGAACCCCCCTAGAGTCCATATTTAAGCTCCTTTTAGACTCCCTAAAATTCAAAAGATCATCGAGTGACCTTGTTCCTTCACACTCATTAAATTGGTCCAGAAGAACATCTACTAGCATGATTTCAACCCTTTTTCCAACCTATAGATTATAAGAGAAAAAAGGTACGCATCGAGAGATTCGTCTCCATGGGAGATTTCAACTCAGTTACTTTTATACTTTTTTAGGCTAAGGAGACTAAACTCAGAAAAAGTTTGTGAGTCCATAGTTAATCTCTTTTGAGACTCCTTAAAATTGAAAAGATTGTGGAGTGATCTTGTCTTTTTCACAATCGTTAAAATGGTTTTGAATATATGTCTTTTTGGTGCAAGTTTAACCCTTTTTTCGAACCGACTAGACTATCTCTGAAAAAGGTACTCCCTGGAGTCTTCTTTTACATTTTTTTCTGACTCTCTAAACATGAAAAAAATACAGATCTTACCTTCTCTGGGATCGTAAAAATTACATAGAAGGGGTCTCATTGTGTCTTTCTTAATCGCATTTTCATCTTTACGTATTTGGCCTAATGTCAGCTCCATGTTTCTCTCAACTGAACCATTGAAGCATGCCTTATACGCAAGCCTTGTAGCAGTTCTTGCCTCTGTGACCTGACACCTTGACACATGGAGGATTTTTCCCCGAGTGTCCTTTTCTTTCACATGTCTCTTTTCTTTTAGCATTAGTATGTTCCCTATGCTTGGAACTTGTATGATTGCTTGCGAAACTCATTCCTCCTTTGTAACATAGCATTCTTTTATTCTTTTTCAAGCTCTTAAAAAATTGAAAAAGACAAAAAAATCAAATATTCCAAAAAGAGGAGACGAGAAATATTCATTCCTTTTTTAGTAGCACAGAGAGTCCCCCTTGGAAAAAGACCATCCTTTCATTTGTTCGTCAAGCATTAGGATCTAGTATGACCTTATAAAGTTGTTCTCACTACATAGAGTTGTGTCCACCTCTATTTGGTTACTCTTCCAAACACATGGAGAGTTTGTTTTACCTCCTACATCATGAACTTATGTCAATGTCATGCTACCTAAGTTTGATCATATTTCATTCTTTTGTCCAGGGAAGTTTCACTCAACCTGAGTCAACCTTTTTGCAGTTTGTCTCTTGAATTTCATGACTCGGCCATCCCAAGAGTCTAGTTAGGTCCAGATTTGAAATCGACGAAGTTCTCTTCCTAATCATCACGATCCTCATGTATTTTATCGAGGAGTCTTCGAATACCTTAGATTAGTGAGCTATAAACTCCCATTGTACTCCTACCTGAGTTTTGAATATCCTTAAGTTGTTTATTGAGCTATGAAGATCTCATCTCTAGCCATCACGTGTCACTAGCCTCTTGAAGATGAATACTATACTAGTATATCTTCGACTGATTTTGACATGTAGATCCATTGTGTATTTCTCACAGATACACTTTATATAGTTATATTACATGGATATACAATGTATTTGATTGGAAGCCATGATTTAGTTGATCTTGAGCATGGGTATCTCTGCCTCAGAGAGACAATTTTTGTTTTGCAGATGGCACCTCTAGAAATATGGTCTCGGGCTCACTCGATCTCGTACATTGGCGAAGATATTGTAATGTATTTCAGCCATTATTCACTCTTTTGATCTCACACATTAGGGGGCATCTTTTATAGCCCTAAAATTCCCTACTTCTCCATACATGGCATTGGCCCTCTTACTTGCATACTTTGCCAAAGCACTACTAAGAAACTCTTCTTAAAAAACCATTTTTTAGAAGATGTGCATGCCCTGCACAATTACATCTCGCATATATACCCTTTCTGCACCACTACAACCCACATACATATGCTTTCTTCACCACTACATCCCATGTACACACGCTTGCTGCACACTAAACAACCTACGTATGCTTGTGAAAGTTGCAAAAATTAAAAAGTTGCAAGGAATTCGTTGAAATTCATGGGATATTGGAGGTTTCCCAACCAATTCACCTTCTATATCCCGTTACCCAACCGAATAACCATCCTTTTTTCAAATAAAAGGCTTTTTTGGGGTCTCATTTCGAATCCAAGCATAATAACAGTGAAAATTTGCCCAACTTCACTTCCCCTCCTTGCCCAAGATTTTGCTAACTTTTGTGAGATATTGCCTCAACATTCCCTCATAAACCCCTTCTTCCTCCATTCAATCCATTCCCTTCCTTTGAGATGATTAGAAGATTGAGAGAAGAGGTCTAGTCAAGGTGCACTTGGAGCATTGGGAGCCTGGACCAGGTTCACGGAACAATGGCTGACACAAATTCTAAGTTTCAGTATTTGTTTTATGAATAAAAGAATATCTTTCCTTGTCCCAAATGATGACATTTTGTGTATTTTCATTGATTTATACTTAAAATTTGATATCTAACCCCAAATCATGAATAAAATAACATGTTTGTAGTCCTTGTTTTCCTATTTTTGGATGCAGGTAGACCTTGGGAGGAGACTTGCAGTCATTGGAACTACAGAGCTTGAGGAGATCACCACCACATGTGGGATAAAAGGTAAAGTTACATGATATTCTTTCTTATTGAGTTATTTTCATTTGATTTGGAATGTTTAGGACAGAGTAGATAATATATTGACTTTTAGACGGTCATTCGCTATGTCTACATCTTAAACCTTGGTGTAGTTAGAGGGGAGATTTCCCTGCTAGAAACTATTATGGAGTGGTGTGTGTCGATGAATGTCCCAAAAGTGTGTAGCTTCATGGGTTTAGCGAGATATTATCGACGGTTCATCGAGGGTTTTCGGAGATAGAAAATTTGATTATAGAATTGTAGAAGAAGAACAGGAACTTTGTGTGGACCGAGAAATGCATAGAAGCATTTCAAAGGCTCAAGGAGCTGTTGATGACATCACCGATACTAAAAGTCCCTAACATGTACAAGGAATTATTGGTATGCATTGACACATCCAAGGAAGGCTTAGACAAAGTCTTGATTCAAGATGGTCGAGTTATCACTTACATCTCAAGCAAGTTAAGAAAGCATGAGGAGGCCTACGCGACACATGATTTGGAGTTGTTATCCATCGTGTATTCCCTGAGAGTGTGGAGACACTACCTAATTGGACAAAAATTCTAACTAAAAATGGACCACTGTGGTTTACAACACATTTTTACGCAAAGTGACTTGAATGTGCGACAAAGGCATTGGTCACAACTTCTTAGCGAGTACGATTTTGAGATTACCTACATAAAATGAACCGTGAATAGAGTGGTAGATGCATTGAGTCAGAGACCACGCATATTTTCAGTGATACCTCTTTAGATGAATCTACGTGAAAAGATTCTAACTGTACAACTCGACGATGACTGGTCTCAAGAGGTTAAGGAATTTATCAGACAAAATACCATGTTTATACAAATATTTGAGGGATTTATTGTGGAAAACAACAAATTAATGAGATATAATAACTAGATTTACGTACCTCCCAATGAAGAGTTGAGCAGTTTGATCTTAAACGAAGCCCATAGAGAAGTGTACATGGCTCATCCAGTAGTCACCAAGATGAGGGCAGACCTAAAACCCTTATTCTTCTGGAAAGGAATGAAGGCGGAGATAGTCAACTACATGGAGAGATGTATAGAATGTCAGGAAGTGAATGTTGAACATATAAATTTGGCAGGATTACTATAGCTACACACTATTCCAGAATTGAAATGGGAGGTCATTTTGATGGATTTCATCGTTGGATTTTCATTGATGACAAGGAGGCACGACTTGATTTTTGTGGTAGTTGACACTCTGACAAAGAGTGCACATTTTATCTTTGTACGTACGATGTATCAGGCACCAGACATAGCTAGATTTTTCATCTGTGAGATTGTGAGGTTTCATGGCATGCCTAAGAGGATCATATCTGATCAAGGATCGATGTTTACCAGATGATTTTGGACTAGTTTCCAAGTGGCCTTGGGAACCCAAATTAACTTTAGTACTGCATATCACTCGAAGACAAATGGGTAGACAAAATGAACGAACCAAATCTTGCAGGATATGTTGCATATGTATGTGATGTACTAACAAAATATTTGGGATGATTTCTTGCCACTGCTAGAGTTTGCATACAACAACAACTATCAAGGCACCATTAAGATTGTGCCTTTTGAGTTTCTTTACAGGAGACCGTGTCAGATTCCTTTGAGTTGGGATCAACTTGAGGATAGGGTCATGGTAGGACCATAAGTGATCCTATAAATGGAAGAGAAAATGAAAACGAGATGACAAAGTATTAAGGAAGCACATGATCGATAGAAGAGTTATGTCTATGCACAACGCACTGACCGTAGTTATGAAGCTGGATATCGAGTCTTCTTACGGGTGAAACCGCACAAGAGTCCGATCAAGTTTGGAAAGGGTGATAAACTCTCTCCTAAGTTCATGAGACCTTTCAAGGTTGTAGAAAGGAAGGGGCCCGTGGCTTATCGACTAGCCTTGACTGATTCTTTGAGGCGTATGCACGATGTTTTTCATGTATCTGTTTTGAGACATTATGTTAGTGATCCTATACATGTGATTGACATGAGTTATTTGTAGGTATTAGATGAGGGTGCACTCACGACGGAGCTAATCTATATTATGGACCATCGCATTCGACAACTACGACGTCGAACAATTGATCAGGTCAAGGTACAGTGGGAAAATTATAGTCCACACTCGGCTACATGGGAGAACACATATGATATGTGTTAGCAATTTCCATTTTTGTTTGATAGCTAGACATTTCGTTTTGTTAGATACTTTATTTCTGCACTTGTATACTGTGAAATTTCAGGACGAAGTTTAAACCAAGAGGGGGTGTATGTAAAATCATGCTCTTGCGCGCCCCTGATATGACTTATTCTTTGAGGACAATTGTGAGAAAGTGATCTAGTTCATTATATGATTGACTACTTTGTTTATGGATTATGATGATGAGACTATGGATTATGATGTTATATTATGTTCTTTATGTATAGACAGATGTTATTGACTGGTTTTTCCTAAGCCTGCAGGACTATTGACTGATTGAGGAATGACTATGGCATCGATGGACCTCCTTGGAATTCAGATCGAGTCAAGGAGTGGACTGTATATGGTTTGATTATTTATGTTATTTCATATGTGACATATGATGGGGTATATTAATAATTATGATGTTGTTTATGGATCATTGACATATTTTGTTGATGGATGCAGACTGACGATTGATTGCTAATCAAACTCACTTTTGGAGTAAAGGGGTCATGAATCACAACCATATATATTGAGGGAGAGGTTTGGAAGAAGCCCTGCCACAACCTACTAGCACTCCCACTATGGCTTGAACTGTATGTTAACAATTACCTAGTTTGATAGATCCATGATGTCGTTAGGGAAGAATGATATAGTCGTTCATGAATATTCTGAGGGGCACACAATAAGGCATGGTCCTTATTCCTTATAGGCCCTTAGTCTCCCACATGTTCACATAACAAAGTATTGACTCCAAGGGCTGGATGTCTACCAAAATCAGTCAAAAGGAGAGTGTCACCCTTGGATAATGTAGTGCGTATTGAAGGGCACGTCACATAAATGAAACATGAATAAAGACAAGTGGCACCATTGGAGAACATAGTGCATCTTGAAGGGCACGTTGTGATGTTTAAAAACAGGTGAGTCAATGAATCTAGGTGCCTAGAAAACAATATCTCACCTTGACATGGTCAACCTTAAATTAACTATGTATGAGTAAAGTTTATTAATTTTAATTTCTCCCTTAAAGAATTGCTAAGCCTAGTTGAAATTAAAACCTAGATCTAAGTAGGATATGAGGACTACAAATTAATTAAACAATTAATAAAGGGTGGGGATGAGAAAAAAGGGGGAAAATTAAATTTAGAATTTAAAGGAGGATTAAATTATCCAAAAATTTAATTGTTGTCTATGTGAAAAACTTGCT
Source organism: Picea glauca (assembly GCA_000966675.3). Classification (NCBI taxonomy): domain Eukaryota; kingdom Viridiplantae; phylum Streptophyta; class Pinopsida; order Pinales; family Pinaceae; genus Picea; species Picea glauca. The sequence continues at coordinate 277,967 of JZKD02S1893467.1, read as the reverse complement.
AATTCTGAAGCTAGACAAAAAGGGGAAATTAAATGCAAAAGGAATGTGGAACATAGAAATGAATCTAGTGTAGAGGATTTTCCTAAACGAACTCAACTAAGATTTAAGACGAGTGTCATCCATTAAAGGAAATTGAGGGAATAAATTGACAACAAGGATCATTTTTAGGAATTCTTTTAGGTGGGTGAGGGAAATTGGCAATTTAATTTAAATAATTAAATGAATTTCTTGTGCAACTAAGGGATTGGGTGACAAGTGAACGAGGGAGAATATTTCCTAATAAAATTTTAATAAAACTAATTTAATGTGAAAATGGAAAGGTCACTAAGAGGAACTCTATAAAATAAATGGTAGAGGAGGGAAATGGATCACAACTGGCAAGCCTAAGGTTATGCTACTAAAATCTTCCTTGGGGTTTTCAAACCTCTAAGATTGGTCCCTTTTTCGACCTCAGACTCTACCGTTTTCTTTTATGCCTAGAACGTTTCAACTTGACTTTGCTATTTTATCTGATCCTTTCATGGTTTTTACTCTATGTACGCATTTTCCCTTGGGCGCTATGTTTCTTTTACTCTACGTTTATTAATGGGTATTTTCCTTTCTTCCCTTCTCATATACGATGGCCGAGGGATGCCCAGGAAGAACCCGCACAAATTTTTCTCTCATCTCTACGTTTTTTTCCAGCCATAAACCCTACAGGGGTGATTTTAAGGATGGAAATTTATTTTAAAATGTAGAAACCTTAGCAAATATTACTAATCCTTCATATGCCAACTATAAAATGTTTGGCGATATTTTTGTAAAAATGTTCAAATTTATAAGGAATTTTATATAGTTTGTATATAATTTTGGCGATTTTTAAGGTAAAATAATTTTATCCTATAGAATTTGGGCGAATCATTTTTAGAATAGTGAATCTATTTTTGGGAAAAACCATGGAAAATTAGCCCATCAACGAAATTTAGCCCCTAAAATCATCCCTAAAACCCTTTATGTTTTTTCCTCATTTCACAAACGTTTTGGGGCCTTACGCTGCCCAAGATTGTAAAGATTGTGATCTTGTCAATTGGTTAAGTGTTGTAAATGATTGCAACTCGACAATGATTGTATTTACCATGTTGTATTTAGAATACAAACCCATAATTTATGATCATTTCTGTTCTGTTCATGTTTAATTTCTGAATTTTTATTCGAAGTATTTATTTTGTGGAACGATTGGGGGATGCAACATTAGCTCAACCTTCTTGATCACCTCTGCATTATTTTACTATCCCTTCCCTCCTATTTTTTTTTGGGGTTGTGCATTGAACCTTGTTGTTGACTGGTGTGTCGGTTTGGGTGTTGCCCAACTATTGAACAACCCAGACAATTTGTTGTTGTTTCTTTCTTTTAATTACTCTACATCAGAATTTGATTACTCCCTCAAGATTATTGAAGGATGAACCTACCCGTACATTTCTACATCAATGAGAAACTCGATATTAAAATTTTGTACATCCGTTAAGATTTTCATTTTTGCTGCCTGTGATTTTTTTAATTTCAAAATTTTCACAAATTTAGTTCCGGATGAAGGGTCAGATCAAGGGTCGGATCGAGGGTCGAAAAAAGGGTTGGATCAGCTGTCATATTAAGTTCCATATGAAAAACATCTCTCTTGTATTTATGGTGTCTTTAAACTGTTCATGTATGGATTCCCCTTTTCCCAGTTAATTGTTTGTATTGATTCCCTAGCACCTTGCATTGAGTTGGGTTAGGAAAAATCTAGTGAATTGTTGACACTTGGGAGCCTTTTTTTTTTAGTTCTAAAATTTGATTTATGTTTCTGTTAGCCATGTCCTGTAGAGTTCTGAAGATAATTTCTATTTTAAAGGAAATCTAGATGCAATTCTTAATTTCGTTGTGAACTTCAATTTTTATATTTCGTTATGTTGTTAAGGAGATTTTGTGTTTATTTGATTAACTAGAATCAACTCGTGGTTCAATCTTGACTCGCAACTTGATATAAATTTTAATTTCACCCTTTATTCATTCCTTCCTGGAGTTTTTATTCTTGGTTTACTCTCTATGTTTGGTACATAAAATCACCCAAATTTGGTTTCCTTCCTGGTGATTTTATTTCCTTGATTTATCTTTGAGTATGGAAATTAAATTTTGCCTAGCTTCCTTCATCAGGATTTTCTGATATTCATGAATAACTTTGCGTTTTTTGTGTAACCTGCCAAGGTTTATCTCTATGTGTTGACTCTCATCCCTCTATGCTGGAATCTCATATTCATTTGGATATTTCATTTTCGGTCAGGCATCATTCCGTTTTTCATGTTGGCAAGTACAATTCAATATGGAGGAATTATTGGAAAATTTATGAATGTACTACACCTCATGAAATCCCCTTTATGCTTGCTGGAACTTTTTAAAACCGTTTTAATTTCTACAGGAATCTCGGGGTATGTCCATCAGATTCACTTCGTTGCCACTCCTTGAGGTATTTGTTTTTCCTCGAACACTTGGATTTCTTGCTGCCTGATTTGTTTTCATTTCAAAATTTTTCATTATTAGAAATTGCTCTGTAATAGGGTCTGGATGGAGGACCAGATGAAGGCCCGGATGGAGGATAGGATGAAGGTCTAGATTGAGGACCGGATTAAGGTATGTATTAAAACATAAATCATTTTACATAGGTTCAGGGGTTGGAATAAATTCCAGAGCTCTCCCTTTGGATTCTTAACTCAGAATTCTAGCTTAACATCTAATTATCTATTAATTGTTACATCAGATTGGTCATTCTTAACTCCTTTAATGAAATTGAGAAAAGTAAATTCACTCTTATTTATGGAAGAATAAGTTATGGTCTTGAATTTCTTTAATGGATATGTAAGATGTCAAATTTTTATTTATTGCATTACACTGATTTTATTAGTTTTATAAAATGGGTACATGATAAAGGGAAGCATGTTAAATTATTGTATTGTGTAAGCAGCGTTGATCTCCTTTTAGTGTTTAGCTAGATATGTAAAGTGACTTGATGTCCTTATGTGACAGGTGATGATTGATCTTCTTATGGATCCCTTAGACACGAATGTAGCATAGAATCATTGATTGTAATTACACTTATGATTCTTAATTCTTATGTAATACTGCCTGATACGAATTTCACTTAATCACTACTTGAAGGATGGATGTAGTAGATTAGATTAGACCCCACACTATGATTAATTATGTTAATGTATGCCTGATATTATAGTCTAGAGTTATGAGATGTGATTGATTAGTGGGATGTAGACACCTCGTTGTTCCTCAGAACAGTCGCCAACGTTGAGACCTTAAATGGTTAAAATCAATTGGAACTTGGGCTTGAGCGTTGCTTATGTGTCCTAGAGGTCCTAACCTTGTAGGGTAGGTTGGGTGGGTAGTATCTTATGTCATTTTATGATTATCTTTATGATCCTTAAGTAGCGTTATGTTATTTCATATTATCTTGATTTTATCAGATGATTTCCCTTATGAGACAAATTGAGCCATTTGTGATTTGTTCTTTGATGCGTTATTATTAAAATAATGCATTGGTTATGGGCTCTTTTTTATTGTGTTAATGCGTCCATATATGTATCGCTATTCATTGCTATGTTGTTCCAACTTATGTCATGAAGGTTTGTTAATGCGTTAATATTGTTTCATTAATATGTCAGATGATGTGCCAATGATGTCGTTATTAATTGTGATGTATATTTCCTAATGCAAACATTTTTATTTTTATTTTTGTTGTTGATTTGGTTGTCATAATGGAGGGTCATTAAAAATGTAAAAATGAAAAAACAAAAATGTATGTCTTTATAAATGAGAGGAAGTTAATTTATCAAAATCTCATCAATTGATTAGTGACGATGATGAAGAATATTCCAACATATTCAATTATTGACCATAAGATTATAATTTATGATTAAAAGTTTGATTAACCCATCGATTCCAATAGGGGGAATGCCTATCGGTGTAAAAATGTAAACATCCCATAAGAAGATAAAATAAATTGAAGTCCGATCATTTTAAATATGGAAACCTTTGAAAGGAAATTATTTTAGTTTATATCACATTATTTTCTTTTATTTCCAAAATAAATTTAGTTGTCTTGGTGTGTATGTTTTTATAGTTAAATATAATTATCTAAAACCTTCTTGAAATAAACTATGGAACAAGTTTAGATGAAAATCAGTGATTGGAAAATGAGAGAATGCTTGTTAAAGAATAATAAAATAAAATAAAAATTTATTAAGAACAAATTAACTCATTGAAATAGTTTTAATTACCTTTAAATAATTAAAAGTAGAAATATAAAAAGAATTAAGAAATTCTAAATTTTTTTATTAAAAACAATTGATGTAATATGAAATAAGATTTATGAAAATTAACCAAAATAATATAATAATACTAGCAATAATAATAAGGTAAAAATATAAAAAGAATAAAGTATTTCTAAGAATTTATATTATAAACAAAAAAAAATTGATGTAATATGAAACAAGGCTGCATGGAAGCATTACCTGCAACCTTTGCAAAATCATTAGTTAAACTAGCATAAATTACTTGGAGCATAGAAGAAAATGAACGACTAACAATGAATCTGGATCTAGAAACAGATTATGAGGCAGTTGAGGTTCAAATACCAGTGAAAGTGAATTTATGGGTGCACATTATTTTAAGCACGCGGTGAATATTTTGCATTTTTAAATTGATTGTTTGATATTATATAAATATAATAATATTGATTTTTAGGTATTTTAAATTGATTCTTTGATATTATACCTCACAAATCACACCTCAGCTCTGGGAAGCCACCACCTGCCCCCTCCACACACCCCCCCACCACCTGTCCCCTCCACGTGCCCCCTTCTCACACGAGTCCCCTCCACACACCCCCTTAATACATTCTTCCTCGCTACACGCTCCCACTCCCATTTATCTCGGTTCCTCGACACACGCCTCTCCTTAATATGTGACCTCCATCCTCCTTTCTTTGCCTCCCCAAGCTTGGGAAGTCTCTTCGTTGTACCTTGGACAACTCCTGAGCATGGGAGAGATATCTGGAGCAAGGAACTTAGGTGCAAGGTGATGTTAAATATGTACAGACCATCAAATCTAGGTGAGGTGAAAGTGCCTAGTAGTAGAAGCAATCATGGCAAACGTATGGCGATTTGTTGGAAAATGGATAAATTTCGTGAACCAAATGAAGAGGAGTGAAATTATCACCGCAGGAGTGGTTCATTGGGGTAGCAAGCACATTCCTATAAAGAATTGCACAGAGACTCCTGCTCATAAGCGCGCTAGTGGTCTGCACAAATGGGGGAATCCAGGGGACAGAGCAAAGATGAACAGACAAACTTCAAGATCGGTCTTAGTGGAGGAGCATGAAGAGCTGGTAAACACTGTCAAAACTTTGCAAATATAGCTCAGGGCCCTCTCCACACAGGTTCTCTCAATTACATAAATCACCATCCAGCACAGGAGCGAGCAACAAAGACCCAGGGACGAATGTGAAGTGCTCAGACAGCAGATAGAGGAGCTCAAATTTGTGTTTGACCCTATATCACTCGTCATGAACACCTCCCTCTCAGACGAGGCCTCCTCTCCAGGACCGCGCCTTCAATTGGATCTCAACCTATGGCCTCCAACAGAGGCAGATCACACCGCAACAGGCCAGAACTGAATGTAATTAAATGCAATGTTTTTTTGTGATTTTATTAGGTACTTTCTGCAAGATGTTTACCATCGATGCACAATCAAGCTTTAGTGTTCTAGTTAGCACCTCCCCTATTCTCCATTTCCTTCTTGGAAAGCACAGAGGGGAGCATTTTGATAGCAACAAATTTTATGATCAAAACTTTGCTCTCTACTTTGCGGCTTTTTAATATAAATTTTATTCAATTTCTATCCAATATATATATATATATAGAAAATGAAAAATTTTAAGAATCCTAGAAAAGATCAAATTGATCAAAATAAATACATAAAGGACAAAAAGTGGTTCACATAAAAAATTAAAGACCAGTATGTTACCTTGTGAATTGGGAATTATATATTTAGGTGGCTTAATAAATCTATATGCATTTCAGAGGTGCCGTCCATTTCTGCCGTCTATTTGCAATAATGGGTTCATTCTCAAAACCAATAGCATAGTTGTAAAGTACAATCAAATAATTTAAAAAAATAAACAAAATTTATTTCTAATGTTTTGCTTTAGTAAAAACTTCCTAAATTTAAAATCAACCGTGAATTAATATGTTGGTCAACCCATATCGAACGCTATATACACTGCCTAGGCTGCAGGTATAATAAGATTTATAAAAATGAACCAAAATAATATAATAATACTATTAATAATAGAAAAAAGAGATTTAAATAATCTTAGATGTGTTTTGTTTGTCAAGCACTAAAATGAGTTAAAGGTTAAATCTAAATTAATTTAAATATTGATATAAAAAATTATTAATTTTATTTATAGTTTTTTTAGAATTATATAGAATTAATCAAAATTATATAAAATTAATCATTGGATTCAATCATTTTTTACAATATTTTAGATAAAATTAAATAGAAAATATTTCCTAAATAAAACCAAAACTTAGAAATATTAAATAACTACAACTAATAACTTATTAATTGGAGTAAGATCATTAAATTCCATGTATATAAATGTAAATACAAATTTAAAATAAATTACGGTAAAATTTGTTAAGATTTTAATTTTGAAATTATTAAATATGAATATGTGGAATTTGGGTTTTAATTTCCAAAAAAATATTAATTTTGGAATATAAATATGTGAATTGTTTTTAATGGGTTATAATTAATGTTGAAATTTAATAGATAAAATGCTAATTTATCCCGTACAGATTTAAGAAAACAACAAATTATTTTTGATATGAGTGTGTGAAGTTTCACTCTGTGAGAATGCCCATTCATTCTTTTTAAATGGGAGGGACGGCATGCAAGCATGAGTGTATGGAGGGAGGTCGAGTGTTACCGATGAGTTTAAATTAATGTTGTGAGTTTAAATTAATGTTGAAATTTAATGGATAAAATGTTAATTTATTACATATAAATTTGAGAAAACAATAAATGATTTACCAAAAATATTTAATTACTGAAGTGAAATATTTTCAATTTTAATTTAATTATTAAAAAAAAATGGTGAAATATTTTTAAAATTTTAATTCTAATTATAATATTAAAATTCTTCAACAAAATAGGGGTATCTTCACATAGGTCAAACACCTTAAGCAATTGATTTCGGGGTATCTTCACATAGGTCAAACATCTTAAGCAATTGTTTAGATGAGAAGATTAAAGATTGACACACTACTATTTCATATGGTTAAAATCCATATTAAATATTGCTACAATAGTGTTCTATATGGTTAAAATCATTAAAGAGTGAAGCAATCCATAGCCCCAACCAATGTTTCAACTTCATACAATTTATTAATCTAAAAGAAAAAAATACATAAGTGTTTCTTATAATTGATGTTAAATAAATGACCTTTCATTCATCAATAGGGTGTTAAAAGCCACAAATCAATATAATCATTAGTATCAAGGAGAATACGAACCATTGGATCACTTTAGGTCTAGAACATATTGTTTCCTTGGATTACATAACTATAAATGAATACCAATGCATACTAAAGAAACACAGTAAAGAACAAAACTTTACCTAAAAACACATTAGACCAAGTTGATCTTAACTAACTCCTAAGTGTATAAGTATCCTAAAATTCCCCCTTAAGAACAATTTGGAATATATTGAATAAATTACAAAGGTGACACAATAGGATAAGGAAAGAGGCATTAGACCCTATTTCCCCATAATGACAATTTTATGAACTCCTAACATAGATTCAAGTTTGGAAAAAATCACTTCTATTAAAATACTTTGTGAAAATGTCTACAACTTCATCATTTGTAGGACAAAGAATCACATCGAAAACACAATCTTGAATAAGCTTTCTGATGAAGTGCATTTTTAGCTCAACATGTTTGTTGTGTTGATGTTGAACTAGATATTTGGTGATCTTGATGGCACTCTAATTTTCACACCAGAGGGTGGCCATATGTTATCTCTAGAATCCCAACTTTGGAAGGATATGTCAAACCCACAATACTTCTTAACTTGCATTAATCCTTTCTTAACACTATGTTTCTAGTAAAGAAGGAGAAATATATTGTTTCTTCTTACAATCCTAAGTGATAGGTCCAAAGCTAAGACTAAAAACATAACATGCAATAGACTTCTAAACATCAAGGTCACTGGCCCATTGGAATTAGTGAAACCAGCCAAGCAAGGACCCCTCCTTGTAATGTAATGTATCACAATCTAAAATATACCTCAGATATACTTAAGTATCATATTTTTTTGCTTTCAAGTGACTCTCATTGGGTGTTTCCATGTATAAAGGACAACAAGACCAACGTGAAATGAAATATAAGGATGGCTATGAGTCAAATATAAGAGTCTACAAACCTGACATCTCAATGTGATGAATATAAACAAATATTGAAATGGGATGAACATGAACTAATTTTACAATATGACGTACATACCCTAATTTGATAATGTGATGAAAATAACCCACCATTGTAATAAGATGAAAATAACTAAACGTTGCAAGGTGACAAACATAACCTCCCATCATAATTTGACAAACATATCCTAACATCACAATGTGATGAACATAACTAGATGTCCTAATGTCATTGATCCAGATTATTTTGAGAATGACACGGAGGAAGAAATATAACAAAGATATAACGAGGAAATACACAGATATATTGCAAGGAACACAATAATATAGTGAAACTTAGATTCTATTGATGACTATATGGAATACAAAAAGACTGTCAAACACAAAGAAAACAAGCTAGTTAGAATGGTGGTATCTTATCTCTGAAGAGAGATGTGTTAGCTATGTAATTCACAATAATTTGGTTACAATGAGACTCCAAAGGCCTCTTTAAGATAAATAATAAATGAGAGAACCCTAAAAATCCAAAACCCTAACCTTGAAAGATGAAACACCAAAAGGTTTGTGGGCCTCAATGGGGGTAGTTGATATGTCAACTTCCCAAGGGAACAATTTTTGCACACAATCTTCGTTTGTGGTGCTCGATACACCGTAAAAAATGTCTATTCGAGGAGTACACATTTCAAATATCCCAAAGGTATTTATTATAATCTTCCAAGTCAAAAAAACATTGTTTAGGGAGTCAAAATGACCCTAGAAGTTTAGCACCCCAAAAAATATACAACAAATGCTAAGATGGAAACTGTACTTTGAGCCAGTGGAATAGGTGGAATACCATCGATGTCCACCTGGATCAATCCTACCCCCTTATGAATGAATGGTCTCCATTGCATCAATTTACTCCACCAAATGGGGGAAATTTTGTTGAATTTGACTCCTAGTGAGCCACTTGCCTTGATGAAGAATCTTCCCTGCTTTGATGACTCGATAGAGGTGGATTTTCTATTGGAGGGTACCTTTTTTCTTGGTGTCTATGATCCACTAAAATTTCACCCATTCAATGCATTCAAGAGTGATTTTTGTAGGGGCCACATGATCGGCTACATCTGAAGTGTCCACGAGAGGTGGAAAATATGGTTGAAGCAGTTTCATGTTAAATATCGAGTGCAAGTAAAGGTAAGGAGGAATACTTAATTGAAAACAATTCTCACCCAAAACCTTGGTGATGGTGTAAGGCTTGTATTAGAGTGGGTGTAGCTTCCAGTGGGGTTCTGTGAGGTGGTATTTCTACAAATTCAACCATACCTTATCTCCCACCTGAAACTTGTGTGGTACCTATTATCGCACACATTGTAGTTTGGGAAAATCCCAGCCCATACCAAAAAGGAATGACAACTATGGGACTATTTACCCACTCTCACCTTAGATAAACACTCTCCTCACTTTAATGATGATAAAATAACCACAAGGGGGGAATCCCAGGTGACCCTAAGGGGATTGCAATGGAAAGTGAAAGGATACAGAATGTGTCCTTATAGGTCAAGATAAAAAATGTAATGGAGACTTTGAGAAAGAATATTGTGAGAAGTTGATTGGTTTCCTAGAAAGTGTACCTGCAAAATAATTTTAACCCTTCCCAGAACAAGACAATATATAGAAAATGAAGCCTCGAAGCCAAAGGGGATTGAGCAAAAGATCTTGCTTTCCCAAATTGCAGCATTATATATATATATATATATATATATATATATATATATATATATATATATATATATATATATATATATTATAAACAAATGATAATAATAGCTATAAATTTATCCATCAAAAATAGGTTCAAGATATCAACAATGAGTAGATGAATTTCCAATGACTAAAGAAAGAATTTGATATCAATTAGAGGGCCATTAATTTGTGTTATCATGAAGATTGCCACAAAAAAATTTCTGTAGAAAAAAATGGATACAACAAAAAATTCTAGCCACTAGAATGAACAAGCAAAACTACCAAAAAGATAGCCAATAAGCAGTAGATTAATTATCACATCTTGCAAGTGAATTTTAGTGGTAGAAAAGTGAGAAAAAAGTGAAATAATTATGAGTTTGTTGTAGACTTATTGGCCATAGAATAAATTTTATAACAAAAATGATCTCTCTTGGTTAATAAAAACACCCTTAACACACAATGTAGATTAAAGCATGTAAAATCAAATTCCAAACTTAGACAATTCAATCTCCTTGATATCACGTTTACCAATGCATAATATTCAATCTCCAATGAAATTTGATTAGTGCATTATCTTCTAGGTTATGGGGTCTCTTCTTTATGATCTAGGGTTTATTACTTCTCTAGGGGTGTGATCCTTTTTACTCCCTAGAGAAAACAAACCTTAGCAAGGTAATGTACAAGGTTGTATTATGTTTTACTCTTTGTAGAAACCTTTGAAAAATAGCCTTTTGAATGATAACAAATATAGATCCTAGTGGAGGGTGTATTCCCCTATACTTCTCCAAGGGTTTAACAAAATTAACCTAAAAAACAAGAAAAAACAACACAAACATAGAAATTCCTTACCTGGTTCAATAAATAGCATGTAAAACCCTTACTAATCAAGAATGTTGCACCACATTGCCAAGAACATAAGCATCAAGAGATAGCACTAGCATTCCTTCCAATAGGCAAGTAAAAAAATACACAATACACCAAGAGAGAGAGATAGAGTGAATTTCCATGTAGGGAAAAAAATTCAGCCAAGAGAGTATGTAATTCTCAAAATCATGATGATAAAATGAGAGTGAGATGACCTTTATTTATACAAGGTCATCTAACCCTAATTTTTCCTCTTTATAATTCAATTACAAATTATATAAATAGGGTCGAACCTCTAATTTTTCTTTACATTTTACAAAAATTAAAAAACATTAAATTAAAATATTTAGAGGGGTAAAGTTAGGACTCCAAGAGAGATGTTGACCTTCTAGGTGGAAATCATTGGGAATCCAAATTCCATGTGTATCCTCGTCATGTGATAGGGAGAAAATAAATGCATCTCTCTCCATCAAATCACATCACATCACTATCATGATCATCAAACCCATCATAACCCCATCAGGAAAGGTGATGTCAAGGTCTAGGATATGAAATCCTAGGCCTCCCAAGGCCAATGTTTAGGTGCAAGGGGCCACGATGTGTTCATCTCATGTTGTACAAGTGCATCTAAAGGAAATGTGCATCTTCGAAAGTGTGCAATGAGTGGTGGTGCATCATCCAACCTGTGGGCTTCAAGCCCCTATGATGGTCCAAGTGACCTAGATCCTCCATGGAAAAGCTTTCACATGGAAATGTCGTATAAATAAAAAAAAGTATGCCCTACAAGGGTCCACAAGTCATATGTGTCAACTTCACACTCTACATATTCAACCTGCGAACCTCTATACATCATATCCTTAATAACCCATAGAAATTTGGGGTAACATTTGGCTCCTACTTGGGGAGATGTGCTCGTCGTAGAGTACATGAGAACCTCAACATATCCTGGGAAGACCTATTCCTACACACATTGAAACAAGACATGTTCGGATATCGAAGGGTGGCACACTCACCCCTTTATTCATATAATAAAAAATTTAAAATTTCAAAAATGACAACTATCACTAAAAAGAAAATTTTTCATTTTATCAAGACCTTCTAACTAACATGTCATATGATTTTAAGAAAATGAAGTAAAAAAATATGCATAAATTCAAATATAGAAATATAGAAATATAGCATGAGTATGCAGATATAAACAAATGAAACTAATATAACATGGACACACAAATGAAAATTAAAGAAAAAAAATAACCTACCTACTTACCTTGGGCTTGAGGCCTGTATATTTAAGTGCCTAGTGATGTCATGTAAAATCGTACAACCAGTGCAACCACCTGCTCAACATTTCACCCAAGTGATTTCCCTTGTTCTTAATTATAAAACATATCAAAGAAAAGGTAAGAACATAATAATCATGAATGTCAATTAGCGTACAATCAATCATAGAAAACAACTCATAGAGGTGGTTGGGAGGGAGAAAACACTACTGGAAAGAATGACAACAAGCTTGATTGACCCATTACTAAAGAGGGCTACTATGTATATATGATGGCACGTATTCATCCTCACTTAGAAAATCACTACTCCTTGAAGTATGAGAGGAGATGAGATATCCCAAGAAGACCCTATTATTTCCTTGAGAAGGATAGATGATATAAGAGATAAGTTCAGGTTTAGAGAAATATTATTTTCCTTTACTTAAACCACGTTGCTTCTTCATCTACAAATTTATGAAAAACTCCCCAAAATGGAAACACCAGGGATTATTTTAATGATGGAAATTTATATTAAAATGTAGAAACATGGAATAATCTTGCTAGTCCTTAATATGCAAAATGTAAAATGTTTGGCAATAGTTTTGTAAAAATATTCAAATTTCTAAGGATTTTATATAGTTTCTATAACAATTTGGCAATTTTTAAGGTAAAACAATTTTATTCTATGGAATTTTGTTGAATCCTTATTAGAAAAAGTGGAAATTGGTGAATCAAGTTTTGAGAAAACCCATGGAAAATTATCCCATTTGTGAAATTGAGTCCCTAAAATCATGTATGGGAAACATTGTTGCTTCACAGTGTGAGTCTCATATTTGTCTAGGCTAGCCACATGTTTGCATTCATCAAAAATTGAGTATGAAGGTGGTTGAAAATATTCATCATACAACAAATCCGAGTGCCCAAAAGGATACACATCACAACTCCCAAGGTATGAGTGAACAACATCATGAGTATACTGTGCACCATCATGAGATAGTCATTCTTGAATGGATGAGACCAATCTATGATCATATCATCATGAGGCTACCAAATAACCAGATTATCCCAACATGAAGACCATTCATATGGAGGTGACAACTTAACTTTATTTAGTTGAAAGCTACCCTTGATGTCGTAAATGGGATCCTTATCAAAAATGAAATAATCCATGCACCATCTATGCTGTTCAATATGTATGAAATCACTAATGTGTTGATCAATCATGTTGAAGAGGTCCTACAAAACATCATCTACATCATTGGGACTAATCATTTCTTTATCTTCATGTGTAGGGGGGAAACAAGGCTAGAGAGATTGATTTTCATCAAGCGAGAGAACAGACATTGATGTCTTATATGGGTTCTCAACATGTTCCACTTCATTGTAACTCTTCCTTTTCTTATTGGTAGCTTTCTTAATGGACATTTTTCTCCTATTTATCTTCATCACAAGGGGCTTACTTCTGAATGAGGAGTGATTCATCTATTTTTTCTTGAAAGGATCAGACAGGAAACTCTTTTTTTTTTTTCCTTGGATGAAAGGAAACTCTTTTTATTCTTGTCATCGTGGGATCACTCTTTGGCGGGTGATGTCTTGTTAGTATCATGCACTTAATTGGACTTTTCCTTCTCTTCTTGGACCTTTTCTTCAAATACTTCTTTTTACAAGCATTCATCAATATTGTTGCCGAATTTTTCCTCCATGGAAGCCTCATAATCATCAATATTTGTATTAGTTTCAAAAAGACCTAAAATTCGCTCCTCTTGCAGAGATGTCAGAAGATCATGATCAATATCTTCAAATCTCTAAAATATTGGACCACATTTTTTAAGAAATTATTCAACAAAAGTCTTGAGGGAAGTGATATTGTTTGGTCTACAAGAGTTTCTAATCCATCCTTATTTCTTTATTCCCAATGAGTGTAAAAACGATTCCACCAAATGATCTTCATGTATTCTTTCAAGAATCGATTTATGTCTCAAAAGTGATAGGACATGTGAGACAACAGAAGAAGAGTCATCATTGCAATTCAGAGCATTTTTGAGATACTCCATGGTAAATGTGCTTGGGAACCCTCGAACATCCTCAAAATTAAGGGAAGGATACATTCCATTCCATACCTATAAAACCATCATGTGTCATTATGTGTAAAGAAAATAAACTCAATCACAAATGAAGTTTTTCTACCTTATTGCAATGGAGTATGTCGATGAGTTCAAGGCTCATCAAAGATGGGGAGGGTATCTTCCCTCAATGGAGTCTCTAGATAAACTCATATGAATTTAATCAAAGTTGAAATGGGAAATTTCCTAAAATGGAGTCTCCATGCAATTTAAGGTTAAGGATTTGGGATAGACTTACCAAGTGTCGTTATGGGATCATAAAAGATTAAAAATCCTCCTCCACAACAATGCCAAAATGTTATCACACAGATTGTAGTTTCGAAAAATCCCAACCTAGACCATAAATGTGAGACAACTATGGGAGTATTTACCCACTTTCACCTTATATAAACACTCCCCTCACTTTAGTGATGATATAATCACCATAAGGGGGGAATCCTGGGTTACCCTAGGGCGATTGCGGTGGAAAGTGAAAGGATATGAAAGGTGCTCCTATAGGTCAAGGTCAAGTATGGAAAGGAGGATTTGAGAAAGAGTCTTGTGAGAATGTGATTGGTTGCCTAGAAAGTTGTTGATGTTTGAATCGATTAACATTGAAACAACAACCTCATGAGGTTGAAATCTCCCTTCACTTTTATAGAGGTGGTACTCCTCTTTGAATTCTTAAATATTTATCTTGAATATTCTTTGAGACATATATAAATGTAGGAGAATGTGAATAAACAAACTCCAAATATTTAATATTCAAATAAATAACGAAATATCTTTTCAATGATATAAAAATATAAATAGATCGAAAGTTCCTGAGAAAGGCACCAGGAAACCCTGCACAAAATATTGTTGCAGAAATGTAAATAAGAATATTATAAAAAAAATCTCACATCCATTATAATATTAAATATTTTTTATCACATTCATGGAAAGGATAGAAGATGGCCCTAATTAAAGAGAACTCTAAAAGAGTCTTTCATACTAAAATTGAAATGAGATTTTGATACGTTAACTTCAAATATATTTTACTAAAATACTTAGAATTCAAAATTACAATTAAAATTAACCCCAAAATACTTCTCTTGGTTTTCTAAAAAATAATATGTCCTTAATAGTCTTTTATATAAAAAAGAATTCTTCCAAAYAGACTAGGATTGGGGCTCTCGTGGACCATTAAATATAATGTAAAGAAGAGGAGAATGAAATGTGAACATGGTGTGAACTGTAACATCCCATTCTGSCGCACTTAGAAAACTTATCCTTGAGGACACTTGCTCGCAAGTGATCTGGACTTTTATGATGATAAAACATTTATCCTTGATGATGATGCGTTATGATAGATGACATGATGTTTTAATATTTGATGTAGACAGGTGCTATTGACTCAGTTTTATTGAGTGTGGAGGGTTTTGGACCTTGATGATGTAGAGGCATCGGTGGAACCCCTTGGACTCTGAATTGAGTCAGGGAGTGTGCTAATTGGGTTGATTTATTTACTGTGATATTTCATTGATTTGATGATCTGATGATTGACATGTTCTGACACGATTGTTGATGGTGGAGGCTGATGATAGCTTGCCGACCAGACTCACATATGGAGTAAAGGGGCCACACATGATTCCAGAGAGGTTGAGGGACAGGTGTGGACAACAGCCCTGCCACAGCCTGCTAGCACTCCTGCCGTGGCTCGAACTGTAGGTTAACGATTACCTAGTTCGAGAGGATCCACGATGCCATGAGGGAAGACTGTGATAGTCACTCACGATGATTCTAAGGGGTGCGCAATAATGCGGGGGCCTTATTCCTTAGAGCCCTTAGTCTCCCACAAGTTCACCTGGTAGAGTGTTGACTCCAAGGGTTATAGATGTCTACCAATCAGTCAAGTCGGTGAGTGGAACCCTTGGAGCACGTGGTGCATCCTGAAGGGCACGTCGTGCAAAAGAACCACAAGAAGCGAGTGGCACCCTTGGAGCACGTGGTGCATCTTGAAAGGCACGTCGCGCAAAAGAACCACAAGAAGCGAGTGGCACCCTTGGAGCATGTAGTGCATCCTGAAGGGCACGTCACGCGAAAGAAACGAACGAGGTGAGTGGTACCCTTGGAGCACGTAGTGCGTCCTGAAGGGCACGACGCATTGATGATGATGAAGAAACAAACCTAGATGGCCCTAAGACATTAACGCCTTAAGAAATCCTTAAACAACTTCCCTAACCAATTGTCGCCTAGCTCAGAATCTAAGTCCTAAGCCTAAGACTTTTCTAGGGTAAAAAGCTTAGTGTAACCTTAAAGAAAAAGGCCCTAGCATAAAAGTAAAAATTCAAACAAAAACCCACTTAAGTAATAGTTAGGTCTTCATAAAATTCTTGGGGTAAATAATGAGAGTAAGAATTAAATTAAAATAATGGTTTTAAAATTTTGCAAAGAAGAAATTATTTCCTAACTTGTGAAAGAACAAAAGATAATTAAATAAATAATAAATGAAAAGATTAATTAGTGCATTTACCTTTTTGGTTTAAAAAAAAAAGGGGGAATAATAAAAATAGGGAAATGAGCCTTTAATAAATATAAAGAAAATAATTTTGGAGAAACATGGGGGATGAGTGACACTTGTAAGACAGAGAATTTTTAGAGGGTTTTCATTAAAACTTAAATTAAATGTGATTTAGGGCAAGGGGGGGTCTCAAAACTCTATAAAAGAAAGGGAAGATGAGGAAGAAGGGGATGGGCAGTTAGCGTAACGTTACACTGCCGAATTGTGACTTGACTGATTGCTTGTGAGGAGTTGGGATTTTCTCAGCTTGTATTGGAGTGGTAACTCAGCCTTGCGAGGCAAGCTGGGAAGCTAGGCATACCTATGGATTTTGTGTGGCCCCTTTGCGACTCGGGGGGCTAAGGGGGAAGTAGAGTACCCCTAGCATTGGCTGGGAGGTACCGGTGAGGTCTCAACGGTCGGAGAGTGGGAGTGCATGGAGCGTGGGATGTCAATCGGTGCGGGCGAACAGGCCAAGGTACGCTTCTTGTTTGATTCATAGAATGATGTAGGATTTACGATTTAAATCTGCATATGTTTGGGTAGAAAAATCTTTAGCTTAAATCTGGGTTTAGTTCTTGTTGGTTACTGGTTTTTAAAACCTCGACGATTAAATATTTGTAACGCCTGTAAAATTTTAACTCAGCTAATGTAATCTGGTAGTGGATGAAAGAAAAATGTGTATGGCTTCGACGATTATGAAATACGATCACTGTACAATGTTGTCCCTAAGTTGGTGAGGGAGAATTCATCCTTGCGATTTCCATACTGTCACGGCGAATTTACTCTTGGTTGCGCTTAAGCTTGTTGGGTAAATCTACCCATCATCTTATGTTTGATATCAATGAAACTTCACCCTTGTAGTAGAGAATGTTTAGCTGGGCGCTCGCATTCTCGTTGACCCACAATTGCTTGTCCTCTACTTTTTTTTTTACTAATGGCACTTACCTCGCACCTTTCACCTTTGGTTCCAGGGTGATTCTACTTTTTTTGCTATTTAACCCCCCTTTCTCTCATCTGCACTACCCCTTTAGTTCCATTGTAATGTTTCTAAGGAAGCGGTTAGTACCAGGGCATTTCATTACCGTGTTTCCCTTGGGTAAGGTTTGGGTTTTATTTTTTCTGAGCATTCTTTTTGAGTGAAATCTGTGGGAGATTCTACCTGAGCGCTTCTCTGTCAGAGGGAATTTTACACCTGTGTGTCTCTTACTTTGAGCGAATTCCCTTGTTCTTTCACATCCGCCTCACAAGCGTCAAACCCTTGCATCCTTCACTCGAATCTCTGTAACTGCACTTCCATCCGCACTTTTACCATCTGCGTATAAGTTTGGTAGAGGCGTGGGTTATTTCCTTGTGGTTGATTATCAACTGTGGTGAGGACGGGTTACTGAGTGAATCCTTAGGAAATTGTCCTTAAGTTGCGTCACTAGTTGAATGCACAGTGCTTGATAAATGCCCTTTCTGGACAGGCATCGATTGTTAGTTACAACAGTTGTGGGTGGCCAAATCATGGTGGGGTTTAGTTGGGCGCAACTGCTGAGTGTTGGACCATGACGTTATTTTTCTCCCTTTTTCTAATTTCCTGAGTTTCTGGGCATGGCTTTTTATGTTGTCAGTTCCTAGATTTTTCAATTTTAATCACTTGGTCAGCGAATTCCACCCTGTGAGTTTCTGACTCAGCACGGATGTGTGCTCGGCATAGCACATGGTTTAGTGGTCGGCGAAGGTGTTATTTTATTCTTATTGCCGCTTGGAGTGTGAATGCCTGAATTGTTGCGTGTAGTGATTTACCACCCTTTACTCTGTATCTGCAATTTAAAAATCGGTCTGAGCTCCCAGGATAGCTCCATTTTCTTTTTACTCACTGGAAATTTAACTTGCCTAAAACCTTGGCCACAATCTTATCAACTGCAGGGACGGGTTGAGCGATGTTACTGCCACCTCTACTGACCACCCTGACACCTTTTCGGACCTCTTGGATATTTTTAGGGTGTCTGTGATTCTTTTTAGTAAACTGACAACAACCCCTTTTTAAAATCTGACAGCCTACATTACGGGACAGAGGGGATGACAGTAATCGATAAATTTTAGGTTGGGCGGGCTAGGGAAACGTACCTGTGTTTCTGGGCATCAATGTCTGACCACGTCCTTCTTGGGTGATTTCTAGAAACACCTTCCTTACTATGTATTAGGCTTGCCCCTTTATTTTGACTTTTGGTAATTTATATGGTGATTGAAATTTACGTTTCCTTGTTAATTTTTAATTTCGAACAGTCAATCGAATGGTAAAGATGGCCAACTGTAATTGCTAATATGCCTGCCTTTAATGCCGTGTTCAGGGTTATGGTAATTAAACTAGAAATGAGAACGCAATGATTAATGTTAAACCTATATGGTCGATATTTAGGAAAGAGCAGTGCTGCTGTAATGTATCATGTAGTAAATAATAATTGTAGCGTGGTGGAAAATTTAGAATGAGTGTAAGTGTCATTGTAGTTTCATTATGAAAATAGTAACCTTGATCGAAGCCGCATTCTTCTGCTAATAGCAGCCTGCCGTGTCATTTAGTGTTGTTTTATAAAAGTGTTAAAACCAAAAAATCGTGGGGGAGAAATTTGATATGGATGTCTGTAGAGGTTGATTGCCTGTAGGGATTCTTAACTTCTGTCAGTAAACAAACCTTATTATTTTTCCCGCTATCTTGAAAAGCTTGAATTTCGCCCTTACCAGCTGTGTAATTCATGAGATTCTGCCATCCGACAAGGCCTTAAATCACTCCTGCAAAACTACCTTTTGGCTTGTGATACCTGGCATGCGTGCAACAATTGCCCAACCGACCCTCTGCGTGCTTGGATCTGGTGTATCCTTGTTTATTGGGACAATTTTAGAATGTATCCCAGAATATCTTTTGCTCTTAGTATTGTTATTTCCAGGTAATGATTAAGGCGAATTGACTGTTTCGGGAACATATTGGAGGTGGTGAGCTGTAAATGTAAGGATAATATATTTTAATATTAAGAAATCACTTAATTACATGATCCTGTGTTAGATTGCTGGTACAAAGGGTATGTGTAACAAAATGTGAAGTTAGCGTGTAAAAGGGTGTTGTCTTGGTCATCATAATTCAAGGTGGGAGAACAAGAGTAAGGTTAATGATTTGTAGGAATGTTTCTGAAATTTATGTGAGGGATAGGGTAAGTAACGTCACGGTATTAGGTGGTTCCGATTTATGTAAGAGTAAAGTTTGAATTATCAGATTGATAGAAATGTTAGTGTAGGATAGCTCATAGAAGTATGTCACTGCCCTTTCTATTTGCAATTAGTATTGTAAGGTTTATGGTCCTTAGTGATATTATGGTGGATTTAACAACTATGTAATGATGTGGTATTAATAACCATATATATAAGGCTTATTTCAATTACCATTTTTGTTCATGGTAAGGTTTGAAATAATGTATTGATTAAATTTAATGCTAATCTTATGATAAGGTTAATTTCTATGTCACTTGTTTAATGGAAATGTTAAGTAATGGATGAGATAATTTGTAAGTTGCTAGAAGATATCATTGTAGTTTATTTTGATATTAGTCAGCTAAATTGCAAAGTCCTTATATTATCAATGTAACGAGGCTAGCTTTTATGGTGAGGTCATTGTAGTTTCATTATGAAAATAGTTAGTTAATTGCAAAGTCTTTATATTATAATGTAATGAGGCTAGCTTTTATGGTGATGTCATTGTAGTTTCTTTAAGAAAATAGTTAGTTAATTTGCAAAGTCTTTACATCACAAAGGCAATATTGCTAGCTTTTATGGTGAGGTCATTTGTAGTTTATTATTGATTCTAACACATAAGATGTAATGTGGATGTTATCTTATTGCAAGGTAAGTGAGGTAAATGTAATGAAGTTATTCATTCATGGTATGTTAGTGTAATAGTTATGGTTATTGATAAGCATATATCATGAAATGTCCTTGAATTAAGCACAATAGGTTACTATGAGTAGTAAATGGAGATTGCATTTAATTGAATTTACATCCTTAAGGTTGGGTGGATAACTCGTCGACTAACGAAATCTAAGTGAAGCAAATGATCTGTACTTGTTTCCACTGAGTCACTAGTAATGATGCGTCTTAACTAATGGTGGGTCACTTTCGAGTCCTTGACTTGCGTCTCCCTTAGTGGGCATGGTTGTTTCATTAAATTTTTGTTTTACCTGGTTGTGAACAATGTATTGCCTGATCTGCTGGTGTTGGGTGGGGTGTAGACATCTCCATGTAGCCTATTATATAAGTCTGTGTGTGTGATTATTTTTGTGTAAAGAATCCTGGGCCATATCAAGAGTCTCGGGACCTTTAAAGGCAGGGTTTCCACTCTTGTGACACACCTGATAGAGATTACTAATTTCTTCCTGAGCAGTCGGCCAGGAGCCTATCTGACCTTCTCTCTCTCTGGAGCAGAGAACTAATATTAAACGCCCTGCTTTCTTGTGCAGAAATAGTAAACTATACTACTATGGATTCTTCCTTCTGTGTTGATACTGTGCATAACCCAGTATGTCATTAAATGTTTGTGTTGTGCGCCCTATGTCTATGATCGTTAATGCTTGCAGTTACTTGTTGTGCGCCTTGTGTCTTCTTGTGGTGATCATCGCGGTTGCATCTTGTTAATCGTCGGGTGGTGATGTAGAGTCAAGTGTGTCTGTTCCCTTTATACACACGCGCACACACCTTAAAAAAGAAAAAAATAAAAAATGCACCGGTTATCAGAGTTGTTGTCGTAACAAGGAGGCCGTTACATATGGTATCAGAGCCGGTTCGACCCACAACTTGGGATTCACTATGGCCTCCGTGACATTAATTGATTGAGTATATTGCTTCTGATTGAGTGGATTGTGTGCGTGCAGGTAATCATGGTTAGAGGACGCCGTGGTGCTAGGGGAGGATGCATGATGCCTCCAGTAGCATCCATGCCCGAGGGGTCTAACCCCTAGGGAGGTGAGCAGGTTCTTGGACAGGAGCAGATAGCAGTTGGCGACGTGGTTGGGATGCTGAGTTCTTTCTAGCACATGTCCGAGGAACTGATCAACCACTTGGATAGAGATGAGGCCAGGGCGCCAGCACCCATGGAGGTTTCGCCGTGCGCACCGGTCGTTATCGGTAGCATTCATCGTGAACTCAAGAAGGTAAATTTCCTGAGTTATTTCGTGCCCTGGACGGCGCAGCCGCTGAGGCATGGTTGGAGATTATGGCGATGTGCTTCGCACTTCACGATGATACCTCCAACATGAAGGTTTGCATGGCGGTCTTTCAACTGAAGGGGGAGCGCTCTTCTATGGTGGAAGACGCTCCTACCGCAACTGAACATGGCCATCGAAGACGTGTCATGGGAACCGTTCAAGGAGCGCTTCCGAGAGAGGCACCTTTCAGAGGAATTCATTGAGCGTCAACTCAATGAGTTCAACGCCTTACGACAGGGAGGTCGTACGGTGCCTGAGTACGAGGCACGTTTTATGGAGCTGCTCCCGTATGCTCCGCACATTAACACTGAGAAGCTCAAGGTCAACAGGTTCGTGTTTGGCCTGAACAATAGCCTGCATGTAATGGTTAGGATCTTGATGCCTAAAACCTTCCACGATGCCATCCATAAGGCAGTCGATCAGGATGAGTTTAGCTTAGTAGAGGTGTCTTCGGGAGCCCAACCATAGGTCGGAGGAAAACTTACGGGTTGTTCCCTCAACCTGGGAGAATTTGTTGCGAGGGTCAACTTGTACATCATGATCTTAGGATCTTATGATGTCGTGATTGGTATGGATTGGTTGGAATTGCATGAGGCGATACTCAACTGTAAGACGAAACAATTGAGCTTGGTTGATGATGAAGGATAGAGACATGTGATTGTAGGATGGAACCAGGGAGTTTCCCTGAGGTTTGTCTCTTCCTTACAATTACGGAAGAGTATGCGCAAGGGGTGCAAGATTTATGCGATCCTTGCGCTAAACGAAAAGAGAGTGGTGGAAGGTCTAGAACACCTTCCGGAGGTGAAGGAGTTTGCAGACGTATTTCTAGAGGAGTTGCCTGGGATGCCGTCGGAAAGGGAACTAGAGTTTACCATAGACCTAAAATCGGGGACCGAACCGATAGCAAGAACGCCTTATCGGATGTCGACCCCAGAGTTGCAAGAGCTGAAAATGCAACCGAAGGAGTTGTTGGACCTGGGACTGATACGCCCTAGTGTGTCACCGTGGGGAGCACCAGTTATTTTCATACGAAAGAAGGATAGATCATGGAGGCTTTGCATTGACTACCATCAACTGAACAAGGCTACGATCAAGAATCAGTATCGCTTACCAAGAATTGATGATCTGTTCGATCAAATGAAAGGTGCGACGGTGTTCTCCAAGATCGATTTGCGATCAGGGTATCGGCGTGGATCCAGCCAAGGTTGAGGCTATTATGGAATGGCCGGTGCTGATGAATGTCACAGAAGTGCATATTTTATGGGTTTAGCAGGACACTATCGATGGTTTTTCAAGGGATTTTCAAAGATAGCAAATCCGATCACGGAATTGCAGAAGAAAAACAAGAAGTTTGTCTGGACAGAGAAATGCGTGGAAGCATTTCGGAGGCTTAAAGAGTTGTTGACAACAATGCTGATACTAAAGGTCCCTAACATTGACACAGACTTCTTGGTATGCACTGATGCATCCAAGGAAGTTTTAGGTGGAGTCTTGATGCAAGACGGACGAGTGATTTCTTACATTTCGAGGAAACTGAGAAGGCATGAGGAGAACTACACGACGCACGATTTGGAGCTATTAGCCATCGTATATGACTTGAAGGTTTGGAGACACTACCTTGTTGGACGAAAATTTGAATTAAGGACTGATCATTGTGGACTATAACACATTTTTACGCAAAGCGACCTGAACGCGCGACAACGACGTTGGTCGGAATTGCTTAGCGAGTACGACTTCGAGATTACTTACATAAAGGGAACAGTGAACCAAGTGGCGGATGCTTTGAGTCGGAGGCCGCGCATCTTTTTGGTGTTGCCGCTTCAGATGAATCTACGTGAGAAGATTCTCACTTTACAGCGTGACGATGATTGGTACAAGGAAGTCGAGGATTTTATCGGACAAAACACTATGATGGTACCACGATATGAGGGATTTTCTTTTGATAGCGATGGGTTATTGAGGTTTAGAGGTCAGATTTACGTACCGCCACACGATGAGTTGAGGATGTTTATCCTGAGCGAGGCTCATAGAGCATCTTACATCGCTCACCCAGGAGTCACGAAGATGAGGGCAGACCTTAAACCCTTATTCTTCTAGAAGGGAATGAAAGCTGACATAGTCAACTATGTGGCCAGATGTCTAGAGTGTCAGCAGGTAAAGGCTTAACATAGACACCCGGCAGGATTACTTCAACCACATGCCATTTTAGAATTGAAATGAGAAGTTATTTTGATGGATTTTATTGTTTGATTGCCACAGACGGCAAGGAGACATGACTCGATTTTTGTAGTAGTAGACACTCTAACGAAGAGTGCTCACTTTATTCCTGTGCATATGACGTATCAGGCACCTGACATAGCGAGAGTTTTCATTAGTCAGATTGTGAGGTTGCATGGCATGCCTAAGAATATTATATCCGATCGAGGATCGATGTTTACTGGATGATTTTGGACGAGTTTCCAAGAGGCCTTGGGAACTCAACTTAACTTTAGTACTGTGTATCACCCAGAGACTGACGAACAGACCGAATGAATGAACCAAACCTTGGAAGACATGTTGCGCATGTATGTGATGGACCAACAAAAGCATTGGGAGGAATTCTTTCCTCTAGTAGAGTTCGCTTACAACAACAGTTACCAGAGCACCATTAAGATGGCACCTTTGATTTTCTTTATGGGCGACCGTGTCGAACACCCTTGAGTTGGGATCAGCTTGAGGATAGGGTTCTGGTGGGACCAGAAGCGATCCAAGAAATGGAAGAGCAAATGCAAACCATAAGACAAAGGATTAAAGAAGCGTAAGATCGACAGAAGAGTTACGAGGTCGGTAATCGAGTATTCTTGCGGGTTAAACCGCATAAGAGTTCGATCAATTTTGGAAAGGGAGCTAAAATTTCTCCTAGGTTTATGGGACCTTTCGAGATTGTGGAGAGAAAGGGGCCCATGGCCTGTCGACTAGCCTTGCTTGATTCTTTGAGGCGTATGCACGATGTTTTTCATGTATCTATTTTGAGACATTATATTAGTGATCCTACACATGTGATTGACATGAGTTCCTTGCAGGTATTGGACGAGGGAGCGGTCACAGCTGAGCCAGTCTGCATTTTAGATCATCACGTTTGACAGTTACGATGTTGAACGGTAGAGCAGGTCAAGGTCCAGTGGGACAATTATAGTCCGCACTCGGCGACCTGGGAGGACGCATATGATATGCACCAACAGATTCCATTTTTGTTTGATAGATAGACTTATGATATTGTGACACATTTATTTCATCGTTTATACTGAGAAACTTCAGGATGAATTTTATACCAAGAGGGGGTGTATGTAACATCCCGCCCTGGCGCACTTAGAAAACTTATCCTTGAGGACACTTGCTCGCAAGTGATCTGGACTTTTATGATGATAAAACATTTATCCTTGATGATGATGCGTTATGATAGATGACATGATGT
>JZKD02S1893467.1:200756-244969 GCA_000966675.3 Picea glauca | reverse complement strand
TGTTGTCTTGTTTGAAGAATTGAATTCACAATCAAATTTGGATGTTGTACTTCAATATTAGTGTATCTTGTACTTAAATAGTAGTGCCATGAAGTTTAACCCCATCAATTTAGAAAAAGATTCAACCTATTTATTACTTAAATCATTTAAATCTCCTATTAATTTTTTTAATATATTGATCATTTTTACCTAGCTTGCCTTCTATTTCTTGACACGAGTCTTAGAGAGAATATATATATATATATATATATATATATATATATATATATATATATATATATATATTCATTCATTCCTGAAATCTTTATAACAAATGTAGAGAGTGCATCCTTATAAAACCATTCATCATTTGTTAAATTAACTTGTAAATATTCCATGGTATTTTGAATTTTGGAACCAAGAGAAACACAATTTTTTGGTAAGTCCTAGGTTTCTAAGATAAGAGGCATTCTTTTTTTATTTTTTCTTCAACATAATGCATGGTTGCATAAAGTAAAATTAATTCCCCTTTTATCCTTAGAATTGATTCTAGATTTTTGTTGGAGCTCTTTCCAAGTTGGATTGTTGAAACTGGAGTAGCACGTATTAGAGGTAGAATTTGAGTAGATTATAATTCTATGATTCTTTCTTTAATCCTGGAATTTTGAGATTCCATATCATCTATCAAAATGTCCATAGAATCCCTTGTATCTTTATGAAACTTGGAAATTATAGATGCAAGAAAATTAATAAGGTCAATTTCAATGTGAGATTTTCCCTTTTTGTTCTTCAAACAAGATCTTTCAAGAATCAATTTTCTGGAAGTTTTAACAAACAAATAATTTTGTATAGAAATGGATTCTTCTTCTGAAAATACTTCTTCTTGATTGGAAATCTCAGCTGCAAGCTATTGAGTTTCTTGTAATCCTAGTTCATCATTATGAAATTCAATATTTTCAATATCAACTTCCAAATCCTTATCTTCGAGAAAATCTTGAATTTCAGGTATGTGTTGTTCAACTTCTTTCTAAGAATTGGTCCTTTTTATTTTCACTTGAAGTTTATGTGGTTTTTCCATTTTACTGTGTAGAGGTTTTTTGTCACCTTTGAGGGTAATGGTCACCTATGGATGTTTCATCATTTTCCTCAAAATTGACGGTGCTAAGGATATGGGAGATTCACTATGTAGTTGAATTACTCTTCGGCTCTGGATGAATTTGTCGGCACACCATGAGATTACTTATTTACAGTAAAAGACTTCAAGGTCACATCCATATAGAGAATTACCCGATGTCCAAATTATGTTTTCATTTTTCTATGGAAGAGGAAGTGACAAATAATACCAATAAGATCTTGATTAGTGAAAGTTATGGTCTTCTTGGCCAAACAAGTTCAGAGTATCTCCACATAACTGTTGTCTTCTGATAGCCATTTTGGTGAAGTTGATAGACCCTTGTAAATATCCTTTGGACTTTGATATCAATCTTTTCTTGGTAATATAACTTAAACTCCTTTTTCAATGAAGTGATTAATATGAATTAAATGAAAATTACCTTGAGAAATATGTTATTTCCAATGTCCTTTTCAAAATTAATTAGCATTTATCTTACATACGATTTAACATCAAATTAGTATTGGGCTATGTAACAAAGGAAAATCATACATTATGGTGGGAAAGTGGGCACCGAAGGAGAAGGAAATACCAACCCATGATTCTTTGAACCCATCGTGACTCGTAAATTAGCTAAGTATTATTTATTGATGAAAGTGGAGAAAAAAACTAAGTGTTAAAATGTATCAGTTGGACTTGCATACACTCAAGAATTACAAAAAATGAAGACTCACAAACCCACCGTGACATGAGATATCAAAAAGAGACTAAGTATAGAGGAAAATTTAGATCACATATGATGAGTTTCAATTTAGTAACGATTGAGAAAACAATCTTATCAAAAAGCAAAAAGGCCACACCCACGAGTCTGCTAACCCGCGAACCCGTCGTTATGAAAATAAACATGAAAAAATGATTGATTGATGGTACAATATGTAGGTGGCAGATAAATGAAGTGTAATTTATATGAGACAACTTTTAGTAAAGAAATTTGTTACCCCTCTATAAGACAATATTTTTTTCTAAGTGAATAAAATAATTAAGCTATATACAAGTCAACAATTGGCTCCAACTATGGGACAGGATCCCCCTTTGGGTCATTGATAACCCAATATGTCAATCATTGGTCATGGAGTCATTTAGTGCAATAAAATGAATGTAAATGAAAATAAGTAAAAGAAGAAAAAGGAAAAGACTATATATAGGTAAGAGAAGAAAAGATCAAGAAAATAAACTCTTAATATTTTCTCCATTAACTGGAAACATCTGTATTGTCCCTTTCATGTCTTTGAGCAAGTAAGAGTTATAACCCATTTTTTTTAAAATAATGTATGGTGTGATCCATTAAGCTTCAAAGTTTGTGTGTAGAGAAGGCTTTTGTTTTTCTTTGTTCCAAAATAGTACCAATTTCCCTTTTTGAAAGTATTTCATTGTTATTCTTTGATCAAAATACTTCTTAATGGTGTGTTGTATTTGATTCATTTTCTTTAGTGCTTCAGCTCATTGTTCCTCCAATTTTATCAACTTGTTTTATCTTTTGCGTAAAGGGGAGACTTCTTCTGCATATTCAATGTTTACAACATATGTTAATGCATTCGATTCCAAGTTAATAGACATCCTTGCTTCTTTTCCATATACTAGCATATATGGGGAACTTCTATTACTTACTTTGTTGTTAGTATTCTTGTCCATAATGCATGAGTCAATTTTAAATCTCAATTCTTTTGATTGAGATCAATGGTCTTCTTAATAATTTGGATCAAAGTCTTATTAGTATATTCAACCAAACCATTTCCTCGTGGATAATAGTTTGATGATTGTCCCATGATTATACCAAATTCTTCACAAAATTTAGTAAACTTTAACCCGATGAATATTTACCTAGCATATGTAATGAATTTTTTTGGAACCCCAAATCTTGCTAAAATATTTTCTTTCATAAAACGTATAAGCTTATCGGTATTTTCCCTTTATAATGATATTGATTCCTGCCATTTGGTGAAATAATATGTTGCAGTGAGAATATATAAATGGCCTTTTCTAGATTTTGGGTTTATTGGACCAATTAGTTTAAGTCCCCATTGATTGAATGGTTTTTCTATTGATATGGTTTGCAAAGGCTTTGTTGCTCTCTTCATTCTTCCTGAAATTTTTTGACAAGATTTTTTTTTTCTTATCATTGAATATGAATCTTTAAATATAGTAGGCCAATAGTGTCTGACTCTCATTATTCTATGTGCAGTAGTTTTGGGTGAAAAATGACCACCACAAATTCCTTCATGAAATTATTTCATTAGTTTCTGAGCCTTTTTTTCATCAGCACATCTTAACAAAATTCTCTCAAAATTTATGCGAACTAATATTTCGACACCTGGTACATATTGATTTGATTTCATTTTTAATGACCTCCTTTCTCTTGGTGACATGCCATTTGGGAATTGTCCTAATTTTAAATAAAAAATTACGTCTGTATGCCATTCAAGAGTTGATGCAGATGATTTTGTTTAATTGACATGGTCCCATTTAATGAATAAGTCCCAACAATAAGGTTACTCAACCCCTTTCCTTTGACTACTTTCAATGGCTTGATTTCGATGCCATACTTTTGAGTTTTTTCTATAAAATTTGCCCATTTCCCTTCTTTTAATTTTTTACTGAGAAGCATTTTCACTGGAGAAGTAGGAACATATGCAATGCTATGGGAAGAAAAAATATAAGTGATGCAAGAGCATGGTTGGAAAGCGCACAGAGGTAGGACCACTCAACACATGAGAGTTCTTCCAGAACTTCAACGTGGGCAGTTATAACCGATTTCAAAATCCACCTTCACTCAGTGCCAAAATTTACCTTTGGAGGCATGCTTGAACTAGTGCCAAATTTTAGCCTTTGAGGCAAGTTTTGAAATCGTAAATAGAGTAGGAGTTTCCACTACAGATCTGGAATGCGACTGAACTAAGATAACATAGGATGAATTTTAGAGTAGGCAAGGAGCTAGGGGAAACCCTAGAAATATTTTTGAGTTAAGTAGAAGTTTGTACGCCTAGTTGAGGTTAGCTGCAATACAGAGAGAAATTAGTTGTAAGAGAGAACTGCGAGTTAGCAGGAGATCTCAGTTTTTTGAGTTACTATAATTTTGAATGTATTATGTAGCCATTGGGCACTTGTGAATATAAAAGAAGGAAAATTGATCCAAATGTATGGTGTGTGGACTGTGTGCATTTTCCTGTCATTTATGTTTTCATGAACAAGTGGATGGAACTATGGGTTTTTCTAGTTTCAATTGTTTGTCTTCATTGGAAGCTCTTCAAGGTGTGCAATGAGCCAGAGAGGAACGTAAGGAAATCAGGAGGAAGTTCTCTGCGAGAAATACCATGGACCTAATCTATCGAAATCCCTCAGACGCAAGGAGTGCACGGGAAATCGAATTCTGAACTAGACAAATCTTAGGAGGAACAACACTTCGGAAAGTGTTATCGAGATCCAGGAACTCATTCCCTGCAAGAAGTGAAGATTGAGTCTTTGAAGACATAAAAAATCTTCTAAGTCTGAAGCGAGTAAAAGATCATGAGGAACAACATCGTCGAGCATTGGATTGTGGTGGAGATCTTGCAGACCGTCCAATTTTAGGTAGGATCATAGGCTTTAACACTGCATAGATCCAGGAGGGGAGATCTCGAAGATATGAACGGACAGTGGAGAGTCCTCGAGGAGAAATGCTGAAAACCCGCAAGTCGTTGGATAAGGTGGAGCTGCGAGGAGGTTAGCGACGAGGGATTCTTGACGTCCAAATATTAGGAGGAATAGCGACCATCGATCTCAGATAGATCTAAACCATTGGTCCATTTCATGATTTTGGGTACCGCAAGTTGGAAGGAAAGAGGTCCTTATCTCCCAAAACCTCTAATCATGAAATCGTGAAATCACGATTCGACCTGAATCATCGATCACAGGAAGATATGGACCATTGGTCCATTTTGCAATTTCAGGTACTGCAAGTTGGAAGGAAAGAGGTCCTTGTCTCCCAAAATCCAAAAATAATGAAATAGTGAGGTCGAACGTGGACCATAGATCCCAAGGATTATTGTGAGTCGTTGATCGAACACCAAGACATTTTGGCATTTCGGCAACTAGGGATTCCAAGGAGCAGAGATATCCCTTGTACCCTGATTTTACGAAACAAAAAAACCCGAAGGAATAGGCGCTGGGACATTTCGTCATTTCGGCAACCGAGAATTCCAAGGAGTAGAGATATCCCTTGTACCCTGATTTTGTGAAATGCAGAAACTCGAAGGAATAGGCTCTTGGACATTTCGGCATTTCGACAACCCGGGATTCCAAGGAGCAAAGATATCCCTTGTACCCTGATTTCACGAAATGTGAAAACCGGAAGGAATAGGTGCTGAGACATTTCAACATTTCGACAACTGGGAATTCCAAGGAGTAGAGATATCCCTTGTACCCTGATTTCGCGAAACATGAAAAACCCAAAAGAATAGGCACTGGGACATTTCTAAATTTTGGCAACTGAGGATTCAAAGGAGAAAGGGACAGGACGCTTGACATGTGAAGTCTCGGTCCACAATATTTCAACATTTCGGCAATCGAGGATTTGAAGGACAAAGGGATGGGATGCTTGACTTTTGAAGTCCTGGTCCATGATAAGCGCCCTTTTTGGCTTAGCACAAGGTCATAGCTCTTGGTCATGCACTATGGGAGCATACGGTTGGCGCTTGGAAAATCCAACTGAGCATTTGTGGGGGACCTGTGTGTTCATTCGAAGGGTTCCAGTTTGGAACCAGAAGAGCCATTTCAGCTCCAAAACCAGAAGATCATGAACGGGAGGTCGCGCAACCCTTAAGAGGGATAGGGGGTCTGCATCAGGTGGTATCAGAGCATAAGTTTTCGTCTGTAGACTTCAGGCGAATGAGGAAAAGGAGGAGATAGAGAACTCAGAGTTGTACTTTGTATGTGACAGATAGTCGACATAATGTCGCCAAGAAGACGAGAGATTCCTTTAGCCAACCATGCTGTAGAGAGGGAGATGCGAGAGCTTCGTGCACAATTGGAAACAATGGAAGCAACACAGAGAAGAGCACCTGACTTTGGGGATTTCAGTGATGCATAAAGTGAAGAGGTTGAGGTTGAAGAAGCTGTAGGAGAGGATTTTACAGAAGAACATTCGTTGAGAGCAGTTGCCAGATTGGGAGGCAGAGCTAAGATAGAGGTCCCCATGTACGAGGGAAATCTAGATGTGAAGAACTGTTGGATTGGATAAGGTCCATGGACAAACACTTCGACTATGAAGATGTTGATGAGAGAAGAAGGTGAAGTAGGAAGTCACTAGGATAAAAGGGCATGCAACACTGTGGTGGGACGAACTGCAGGCTGAGAGGAGAAGTAAAGGAAAACAGAAGATAAAGAGTTGGGATAGGATGGTAGCCAAACTAAAGGCTAAGTTCATACCCAAAGACTACCAGATCAATTTGTTGAAGAGGGTACAGAACCTGAGACAGAAAGGGATGACAGTCAAGGAGTACACCGAGGAGTTCTACCAGCTAAACATCAAAACTGGACAAAGGGAGAGAGACGAAGAAAGAGTCACCATATATATAAATGTCTTGAGATATGAAATCCAGGATGAGCTTAGCATGATGTCAATGAGGACTGTGGAAGATGCTTATTAGTTTTCCCTGAAGGCAGAGGAGAAGTTGGCCAGAAAACAAAACCAATGAGGAAGAGGTAAAGGCTCAGTCCCAAGAAAAATCAAGGGATTTGACCGTGATAGAGCACATCAGTCTAAAGACGAGGCTGAGAAAGCACAAAATCACTCAGAACAAGGAGGAAGTTCACGAGGAAGACAAAATGGCGGAAGAAACTCTTCTAGAGGAAGAGGCAAAGGAGGAGTAAGGTTCTATAACTATGGAAATATAGGGCACTTGTCTTGGGAATGTCCCAAGAAGAAAAAGGAACGAGGAGAAGCACACATTTTAGAAGCATGGAAAAGAGATGTTGAAGCAGAAGGAGCAGAGGATGGAGCATCCCTGATGTTGAGAAAAGTTCTCTTAAAACCAGAGGCAGAAATTGAAAGCCAGTGCAGAGAAACAGTCTTTTCAGGACAACTTGCAAGACTAAGGATAAAGTATGCAAGGTGATCATTGGAAGTGGGAGTACTAACAACCTAGTATCCACAAAGATGGTGGACAAATTGGAGCTGGAGACAACTACACATCCAAGGCCATACAAAGTCTCATGGCTGCAAAAAGGACACCAGGTAATGATCACTAAACAATGCCTGGTTGAAATTAAAATAGGAGGATATAAAGATGAAATCCCATGTGATGTAATTCCCATGGACGTATGCCACATTTTTTTGGGAAGACCATGGCAGTTTGATAGAATTKTCATTCACTATGGAAGGAATAGCACATATACATTGGATAAGAATGGTAGGATGCATATGTTGTTGCCAATGGAGRAGAAGAGAGTGGAAGAGGAAGCCAACACAAGCATACTTCTCATGAGTGGGAAGGAACTCCTAAAAGAAGTCAAGRAAGAACAGGATATGCAGTTCGCTGTGGTGAGGAAGCTCAAAGTCATCCTTACGAGTACATCCATGGATGATTTACCTGAAGAAGTTCAGGAGTTGTTGGATACTTTTGTTGACATAATGGTGGATGAGCTGCCAAACTCATTGCAACCCATCAGGAGTATCAATCAKCATATTGACTTGATATCAAGAGCAAGCCTACCAAACAAAGAAACGTAYAGATTAACACCTCGAGAGAATGAGGAGGTGAGGAACCAAGTCCAAGAGTTGTTGGATAAGGGTTTAGTCAGAGAAAGTTTGAGCCCATGTGCAGTACCAACTATGTTAAGCCCAAAGAAATATGGAGGATGGAGAATGTGGACAGACTCGAGAGCCATCAACAAGATCACCATTAGGTATAGATTTCCTTTACCAAGAATGAATGACTTAACGGATTTCTTAAGTGGAGAAAATTTCTTTTCTAAGATAGATCTGAAAAGTGGATATCACCAGATCAGGATGAGAGAAGGTGATGAATGGAAAATAGCCTTTAAGACGAATGAAGGTCTGTATGAGTGGTTGGTTATGCCATTTGGATTAACAAATGCCTCGAGAAATTTTATGAGGCCTATGAAAAGAATTTTAAAATATTTCATTGGTAATTTTGTGGTTGTATAATTGGATGATATACTAATTTTTAGCAAGACTAAAGAGGACCATTTGAGGCACCTAACGCTAGTAATGAGGAGGCTATAGTAGGAGAATCTATTGATCAATCTGAAGAAGTCATCTTTTACGAAGACAGAGCTCATTTACTTGGGTTTTGTGATATATTTGAATGAATTGAAGATGGATTCAGAAAAGGTGAAAGCAATCAGGGAATGGTTGTCACCAGGGAGCATGCTCGAAGTAAGGATCTTTCATGGTTTAGAAAGTTTCTACAGAAAGTTCATTAGAGACTTCAGTGGAATTTGTGCACCAATGATGGATACAGTGAAGAAGTGGCATAAGCCTTTTAAATGGACAGAGGAGGCTGAAAGGAGCTTCAATATACTGAAGGAGAAGATAACAGAACAACCAATTCTGATCTTGCCGAATTTTGGGAAGACATTTCAGGTAAGATGTGACGCAAGTGGAGTTGCAATAGGAGCAGTTTTGAGTCAGGATAATAGACCTGTTGCCTATTTCAGCGAGAAGCTGAATGAGACTAAGAGGAAACAATCCACATATGACAAGGCGTTCTATTCCATAATTCAAGCATTGAAGAAATGGAGGCATTATCTTGTCCCACAAGAGTTTGTCTTGTACAACAATAACAAAGCTTTATAATTCATAACCCGATAAGAAAAATTGAATCAGAGGCATGCAAAATGGGTTGAATTGATGCAAAATTTTACATTTTTCATAAAACATATTGTTGGGAATGCTAACAAAGTTGTTGATGCGTTAAGCAAGAGATGTTTAATTCTGCAAGAATTCTAGGTGGAGACCTTGGGGTTTGAACACCTTAAGGATATATATTGTGATGATACAGATTTCAAGGAGGATTACAAAGCATGTACAAGCCCTGTACTGAGAGATAGAAGTCAGTGGACAAAGTATATGGTTCAGGAAGGATTGTTGTTCAGAGGAAATCAATTGTGCATACCAAGATGCTCAATGAGGGATAATCTTCTGAAGGAGAAGCATAATGGAGGATTGGCTGGACATTTCGGCCACAATAAAAAGTTTGCATAGTTGAGTAGTTCATACTATTGGCAAGGTATGAGAACAGAGGTGATAAAGTTTATGAATAGATGTAGGATCTACCAACATGCAAAGGGGAAAAGACAGAACACTAGATTGTATCAACCATTGCCAATACCAGAGAGGCCTTGGGATGCAATAAGCATGGATTTCGTGTTGGGATTGCCAAGAACACAAAGGGGATTTGATTCCATATTTGTGGTGGTGGATAGGTTTCCAAATATGGCACATTTTATCCCATGCCAAAAGGCCAGTCATGCAACACATATTGCAAATATGTTTTTCAGAGAAGTTGTGAGACTTCACGGTCTACCCAGGAGCATTGTATCAGACAGACACACAAAATTTGTTGGTCACTTTTGGAGGATGTTGTGGAAGAAGATGTGGACAGATTTTTCCTTCAACTCATCTTATCACCCTCAGAGAGATGGGAAAACTGAGGTGGTAAATAGAAGTTTGGGAGACTTATTGAGAAGTCTGGTTACCGAACACCATAACTAGTGGGATCAGATTCTGCCACAAGCAGAATTTTCATACAATGAATCACCAAGCAGAAGCACTGGAAGGAGCCCATTCCAAATACTCTATGGAATGCAACCCAAGGGAGTGTCTGAATTGAGGGACTTGGAGTAGGGAGAGATCATAAGTGCTGGAGCAGAGGATTTTGCTGCTGAAATGCAAAAAATCCATAGTCAGATCAAAGAACAATTACAGAGCTCTAACTAGAAATACAAGAACAGAGTTGATCAACATCGTAGTGAACTTAAATTTGAAGTGGGAGATCAAGTTTTAGCACATATCAGGAAGGAAATGTTCCCTAGGGGAACATATAACAAATTGAAGATGAAGAAGATAGGACCCCGTAAGATATTGAGGAAGGTTGACGAAAACGCCTATGAGATCAAGCTACCAGATGGTGTGGGAATTTCACCCATATTCAATGTCTCAGACCTATATCCTTACAGGAAAGACGACACAGAAGGATCAAAAGATCAAGGAAAGATTCAGTGGGAGAAGTAGATGTCTGTGGCAGAGAAGCTATGGATGGAGAAGATTTTAGATCAGAGGATTGGCAAGAAGACTAGGAGGAAGATTTATTTTGAGTATTTGGTCAAATTGAAGGGACCCAATAGAAGATGTCAGTTGGGAAAATGAAGCTTCTATCCAAATGCAGGGAAATTCGGTAGAAGAGCTCATGGATAGAAGTCCATGAATTTTTGTCAAGGGGAGTATGATGCAGGAGCATCGTTGGCAAGGGAACAGAGGCAGGACCACTCAACATGTGAGAGTTCTTCCATAACTTCAACGTGGGCAGCTATAACCGATTTCAAAATCCGCCTTCACAATTTTGGGTACCGCAAGTTGGAAGGACAGAGGTCCTTGTCTCCCAAAACCCTGAATCGTGAA
This sequence comes from Picea glauca, assembly GCA_000966675.3. Classification (NCBI taxonomy): domain Eukaryota; kingdom Viridiplantae; phylum Streptophyta; class Pinopsida; order Pinales; family Pinaceae; genus Picea; species Picea glauca. The sequence goes on along the minus strand of JZKD02S1893467.1, from coordinate 234,200 downwards.
ATCGCGATTCAACCTGAACCATTGATCACAGGCAGATCTAGACCGTTGGTCCATTTCATGATTTTGGGTACTGCAAGTTGGAAGGACAGAGGTCCTTGTCTCCCAAAACCCTGAATCGCGAAATAGTGAAATAACGAGGTCGAACGTGGACCGTAGATCCCAAGGATTATTGTGAGACATTGATCGAACGCCAAGACATTTCGACATTTTGACAACCGGGGATTCCAAGGAGCAGAGATATCCCTTGTACCCTAATTTTGTGAAACGTGAAAACCTGAAGAAATAGGCACTGGGACATTTCATCATTTCAAAAATCAGGGATTCCAGGGAGCAGAGATATCCCTTGTACCCTGATTTCACAAAACGCGAAAACTCGAAGGAATAGGCGTTGGGACATTTTGGCATTTTGGTAACCATGGATTCCAAGGAGAAAAGATATCCCTTGTACCCTGATTTCACGAAACATGAAAACCCGAAGGAATAGGTGTTGGGACATTTTGGCATTTCGATAACCGGGGATTCCAAGGAGCAGAGATATCCCTTGTACCCTGATTTTGTGAAATGCAAAAACCTGAAAGAATAGGTGTTGGGACATTTCAGAATTTCGGCAACCGGGGATTCAAATGACAAAGGGACGGGACACTTGACTTGTGAAGTCACGGTCCACGATATTTCAACATTTCAAAAACCAGGGATTTGAAGGACAAAGGGACGGGACACTTGACTTGTGAAGTCTTGGTCCACAATAAGCACCCTTTTTGGCTTAGCGCAAGGTCACGAATCTTGGTCCTGTGCTGTGGGAGCTCATGCTTGGTGCTTGGAAAAGCCAACTGAGCATTTGTGGGGGACCTCTTTGTTCGTTCTAAGGGTTCCAGTTTGGAACCAGAAGAGCCATTTCAACTCCGGAACCAGAAGATCCTGACCGGGAGGTCGTGCAGCCCTTAAGAGGGATTAGGGGTCTGCATCAATAAGTTTTGAAGTGGGCCACTATTTTGACTAAAGAAATTGCTTCTTTTTTTTTTTATCTCTGATTACTTCAATTCATAAATATGAATATTTTTTCTCATGAATCTTATTGGTAATTCTTCTCCTATAATATTTCTCTATCTGAGAATGGACACAATAGTTTCTTTAGAATAAAAATAATATATAACTAAATCTTCACTAAAATTAGGACTCATCAACACATGTGTTGTGGTGATTGCATGCTTGATTTTTGTGAATTCCTTTTGTATTTCTTGGGTCCATTGAAATTTTTTATCCTTCTTTAACAAAGTGTTTATTGGTTTAACAATCATTGCATAATCTAGGAAAAGTCTTCTCCCAAAATTTACCTTGCCAAGAAAGGATTGAAATCTCTTTTTTGATGTTGGTAGATTTAATTCATTAATGGAATTTACTCTTTCATGATCAATATGAATTCCTTCCTTGTTGACTATGTGTCCCAATAATTTCCCTTCAGAGACTAGAAATAAACACTTCTTAGGATTTAGAGAAATTCCATATAATATGCACCATACAAATACTTGTCTTAGGTGGCCAATACATGTTTTTCTCTTATATTGGAATATGTAGTGAGATCATCTTGGAAGACGGCCATGAATTTCCGAATTATACATTTGAAGGTATGATCCATGTCCCTATGAAAAGTTTATCCAATGATTTTCAAATCAAATGGCATGCAAACATATGCATATGTCTCCCATGCTTTGATGAAATATGTTTTCAACCTATCTTCTCCTGCAACAAGCACCTGATTATATCCTGTGAAACCATCCAACATGGACATAAGAGTTGAGAAAATAACTTATTGGAGTAATATTTCCATGTTTGGAAGAGGATAATTACCTTTTATACTTTCTTTGTTTCAATATCCAGAGTCAAAACATAAGCAAATTTATCCACTTTTCTTCCCTACAATAATTGGATTGGAGATCCACCCTGAACATCTGATTAGAAATAATATTCCATCTTTTCTCAATTTCTCAACTTATATTTTCAACAAGGGCTTCAATTTAGGGTTTATTATTCTCAACTACTATTTAAATGGTTTGGTCCCTTATTTTAGTGGTATAATATGTTGGGATATTGATTTATCATAATCTCTGAGATCATTTGAATATATCCATGCAAAAACATAAAAGTATTCTTTAAACAAAGAAGAATATTGATCAACTTCTCTTGGTGTGCAATCAATCCCTTGATTCAAATATTTTGGAGAAATTTCAGTTTCGATGTTTATCTTTTGAGTTTGTTGTATCTTTTTTTTAGATCTTCTTCTTTCATACCTTTTGTCTTATCAAATTCTGTAAAAATAGATCCATATTTGACACAACTTTTTGAAATCAATGCAATGCTTTCCTCAGGTTCAACTACATTGAAAAGAAAATAATTCAACTTTTCATCATTTTCAAACACTTGAAGAAATTTTTTGTTAACAAGAAGTGAGGGTCTGAAGATTCTCTTCACTTCAAAAGTATTATTATATTAAAAATCATCTGGATTAAATGATGATGCAACAAGTTCCAATGAGTCTTCTTTTTTATTCCTTTCTCTAGGGATGAAAGATATATTAAATCAACTAAATGAGTCCAATAGTTCATTCACTCTTTTTTCATAAAATTGCAATATTTCCTTTTTGATTTTGTATTTTTGAGTAATATCATTTATAACTACACTTCAAGGAGTGATTTTAAGGATGGAAATTTATTTTAAAATGTAGAAACCTTGGCGAATATTACTAATCCTTCATATGCCAACTATCAAATGTTTGGCGATATTTTTTTAAAAATATTCAAATCTGTAAGGATTTTATATAGTTTGTATAAATTTTTGGTGATTTTTAGGGTAAAATAATTCTATCCTATAGAATTTGGGTGAATTGTTTTTAGAATAGCAAATGATCTTTTGGGAAAAACCATGGAAAATTAGCGCATGAGCAAAATTTAGCCCCTAAAATCATCCCTGTCAGAATCATTTCCAATGCAAAATTCATCCCTTGGACCAATGCCCCATATTCCACTTTGTTATTCGTGAAAGAAAATTCCAATCCAATGGCATGTGGGTGGATAATTGAATCAGGATCCTTTATTACAATTCCAACAACACTCCCTGACCTGGAACATGCACCATCAAAAGACATTCTCCAAAATCATTTCAAGGAACTTTCTTCTACTTCTTTTTTCAGAAATATTATTGTTCTTGGTCCAACATGACATAATTCCCTATATCGACATTGACATAATCGTGCATCGGTCCATTATCCTTTTTCTTAAAAGAGAATGGTTTTCTTGGTTCCCATGGAACCCTCAAAATTGTTCCATCTTTATTAGGTAACATCATGAATCTCCCATCATTCAAGATGTACCCTGTAATCAATGAAAACCAATCTTTTCCAAGAACTACACCATAATTTAGAGAAAGATCAACTAATGTAATAATGGATACAATTTTGATATGCTGGGAAACAATTATCCAAGCATACAAATATTTCATTTATCCATATGATGGAACTTTTTCTTGAATCAATGGCATAAATACTCTCCCTAGTTTCATAGTACTTGGTACAACCCATCCCAAGTGCTTCCATTACTGATAATGACATGATATTGTTTGTGGATCTAGTATAAATCATGCAATTATGAATGAAAATATCATGATTTTCTATGGATATATAGATAGGTGGGACCTTACCTTTCAGTCTGCTTGTTGAATTATTTTTTTGTTGCTTTGGACTTGATGCAATTGCTTCAATTCTATTACTTGGCACATATAAAATTTTGAGAATTTTATCTCTTTGTTGTGGAGTTTTGACCTCTTCTATAAAGGGCAAAGTGATTCTAAACTTTGTAAGATCATCAATTACATTATATTTCATTTGTGGAGAATCTCTTGTTGAATTTATTATTGGCTATTGCTTATTATTTTTTAACATATTTTGTCTTGACGTTTCCTTCTCTTTTTATACATTCTCTTTTGTTTTGTATATTTGTTCCTTTGTTTGGATGAAATTATCTTGCAATATATGATTTTATTCTTGCTCATTAAATATATACATGGATGAATCACTTCCACATGTCTGTGTAGATTCAATATTTTCTTCTTGAATGTAATCAACCTCTTGATCAATATTTTGATCTTCAAAAACATCTTCTAGTATTGCATTGTTTGGATTTGGCGCTTGGCACCCTCTGTCTGAATACATCACTAGTACCATCATTTTTATCCTTTGTTCGTAAACATGATTTCTTCTCTATTCCTAAACAATCATTCTTGGATTAGGAGCATGAATTTCCTTTCTCCTTAATCTCGCCAATTTATTTTGAATTTTTCAGATGGTTCGATCCATCTATGTTATTTCCATTCTTTATTTACTCTCTTGCATCATTGTTGGATCATTTGTTGCAATACCTAAATTGCTCATTTGAGTATCACTCCACCAATTCCTTGATCTCTAGTGTTTTGTATTCTTTGATATTCAACTCTTCTTGAATATGGCGCTCCTTGATCCGAGATAGTGAGTGTGTCCATTTCTCTTTGAACTCTACCAAGAATCATATATGGACTTGCATTAGTCCCGAGCATAATAACTTCCATTTCTATTGATTTATTCATTCCTTCATTTAAATTCTCAATTTGTTAAGCTCTAATGGTAAACTTGACATTTGAAGGAATTGCATTTTATAGAATCTAAGTATAACTAGATCATTTCATCTATGATTTAATTGTATTTTACTAAGCATTCTTGAAAATTGAAAATTAAAATCTCAGATCCTTTCACCCCTTTTCAAATAGATTTGGGTAAATTCTATGAGTAGAGTATGATATTCTTTTGGAGGAGCACTCATGGTTAGAAAAATTCGTTCCAAATCATCAAAAGTAGAAATTGAATTTATTGGAAGGGACATATACCATTGACGGGCTTGGTCTATCAATGTTTGTAGAAATATTCATTACATTACATCATCATGTTCAACCAAATGAATTTTTCACAGGCTTAGAAATTTTTCCTTATGTTTTTTGGATCAACTAATCCATCTCCCACGAATGTTTGCAATAATTGTTGTGGGAGGGTTGGAAATTGGTGTTGCTCACCATAAATATTTAGAGGGCTATTTATAACCCTTCTCCATGGAATTATTTGTCTTATTTCGTCATGATTCTCAGGAGGATCTTGATTTATTTCTTCTCTATCAACCATGATTTGATGTTTTTTTTCTTTAACACTTTAACTTTATCAGATTCTTTCAAGTTGTTTTCTTTTACTTCTTGTTATCATTCCCTTATATTTTTCCATTTTCAATCTCTATATTTCCTTCTTTGTATTTGTCTCCTTGCAATTTCTCTTTCTTCTTCTCAAGAAAGAGTTTGCCAAGAAGTTTCAAGTTCTAGATTAGTTTGGGTTGTTGTCAATACTAGATCATATAATTGGTGTAAAATGCTTGTTTGATTTACTAATCCATCTTGCAACTAGGGTTTGTTAGGTTGAGGATAAGTCATAAATAATTCTGGTGTAAAACCATTTTTTTTGTTCTCTCCCTAGTATGGTTGCCAAAAATGTTGATGTTTGAATCAATTAAGATTCAATTAGAAATCTCATGAGGATGGAATCCCCCTTCATTTTTATAGAGGTGGCACTCCTCTTTCAATTCTTAAAGATTTATCTTGAAAATTCTTGGGACACATATAAATGCACGAGAAATTTAATCAACAAACTCCAAATATTTATTATTCAAATAAATAAATAATTATATTTTCAATGATATAAAAATATAAACATGTCGAAAATTCCCGAGAAAGAGGAGACTAGGAACCCACTAAAAATTTTTGTTGCAGAAATGCAAATAAGAAAATTATAAAAAAATATCACATCCATCATAGTATTAAATATTTGTTTTCACATTCATGGAAAGGAAGTCACGTTCATGGAAAGGAGAGCAAATGACCCAAATTAAAGAAAAATTTAAAACTTTTTCATATTAAAATCAAAATTAAATTTTGATAGGTAAACTTCAAATATATTTTACTCAAATACTCAAAATTCAAAAATACAATTGAAATTAACCCCGAAATAATTCTCTTAGGTTTCTCAAAAATAATATGTCCTTAATAGTCTTATATAAATAAAATAATTCTTCCAAACAGACTAGGATTGGGGCTTTGATGGACCATAAAATATTAAGTAAAGAAGATCATAACAAAATGTGAATAGGGCATGAACAAAGAAAGACTTGCAAAGAGAATAAAGGGAACGATCAAAATTAAATTATATTTATTCTAGAAAGATAAAAATATAACTAGATGAATTCTAAAAGGACAAGGATAGGGATGTGATCAATTCAGAATTACTGTAATGGAATCTCTCTCTTGTTATTTTTGGGTCGTTGTTGCACTTATATTTTTCTTGGCTACAATTTCTTCACCAGTACCAACTAAATTTACTTGATTTTCCATAGTAATCTTGATTAAGGTTGTTTCTAATCATTTTTCAATATAATCACGTAAAGGAGCAACTGTCACTTCTTTCCTCATTTTTAATCAAATAAATTACATTCAATTTCTCTATAATCTATTGAAAGTTGTCATAAAGTAATTCCAATGTCTTGATATCTATTTATATACTCAACAAGCAAACTTTCAATGCCCTGTTTTGTATATTCAACCATCTTGTTGAATTTTTCTGTTGACAATCCTTTCATATTTCAACATGTTCTTCAAATTGTTGTCTTGTTTGAAGAATTGAATTCACAATTAACTTTGGATCCTGTACTTCAAGAATAGTACCAACAAGTTCTATGATAAACAATTCACAAGAACAATAATATGATAGAAAATGATTACTAGCCAACACTATTGTATTCACACCAATGGTACATATTTATAGTACAATGGGTGATTCCACCTCATATAGATATTTTCTCTAGATCCTAAAATCATGCATGATGATTAGGATAGGAAATCTTAACTAACTCATTAGTCATAACTTCAGGATATATTACTAATATCCTAAATGAATAATACAAATATAGGTGACAATTAGACTTAGTTATTGGTAAGGTAAGCCATACGATAATAGTCTAACCCCTTCAATTTATAATAAGATTTAACATTTTTATTACTTAAATCATTTAAATCACCTAATAATTCTCTTAATATATCAATCATTTTTATCAAGAATGCCTTCAATTTCTTGACATGATTGTGAGAGGGAAAATATTCTTGTTTTCTTTGATATTCAGTCATTCATTAAATATTTATAAAAAATGTAGAGTGTGCATCCTTATAAAAGCTTTCATCATTTGTTAAATCATATTGTAAATATTCCCTGGTATTTTGAATTTTGGAACCAAGAGAAACAAAGTTATTTGCTAAGTTCCACGTTTCTAAGATAAGAGACATTTTTATTTTGTTATTTTCTTCAACATAATGCATGGTCATAGAAAGTAAACTTGATGCTCCTTTTATCCTTAGACTTGATTCTGGAGTTTTGTTGGAGCTCTTTTCAGGTTGTATTGTTGAAACTGGATTATCAAGTATCAGAGGTGGCATTAGAGTAGGTTCTAATTCTTTCATTCTTTATTTAAGTCTTGAATATTCAACTTCCATATCATCTATCAAAATTTCCATAGAATCCCCTCTAGCTTTATGATAGTTGGCAATTCTAGATGCAGGAAAATTAATAAGGTCAATTTTAGTGCGATATTTTCCCCTTTTGTTCTTCAAATAATATCTTTTAGGAATCAAATTTCTGGAAGTTTTATAAAACAAAGAATTTTTTTATAGAAATGGATTCTTCTTTTAAAAATACTTATTCTTGAATGGAAAGATCAACTGCAAGCTACTGAGTTTCTTGTAATCTTGGGTCATAATCAAGAAATTGAATATTTTCAATATTTTATTTCAAACCCATATCTTCCAAAGAAGTTTCAATTTCAAGTATGACGTGTTGTTCAACTTCTTGTTGAGAATTGCTCCTTTTTCTTTTCACTTGAATTTATCTGTTTTTTCCAATTTACCCTACAGAGGGTTTTTTTTACCTTTGAAAGTAATGGCCGACTCTCGAAGTTTCAACATTTCTCAGAAAATTGATGATGCTAAAGATATAGGAGATTCATTGTGTATTTCAATTACTCTTCATCTCTGGAAAAATTTATTAGCACACCATGAGATTACTTATTTACAATCAAAAGATTTAGGGACTCATCTAGCTAGAGAACTACCCGATGTCCAAATTTTGTTTTCATTTTTAGATGGAAGACAAAGTGATGAGTAATACCAATAAGATCTTGACCATTGAAAGTTTTGGTCTTCTCGACCAAAAAAGTTCACAGTATCTCCGCAGAACTGCTATCTTCCGATAGTCAGTTTGGTGAAGTTCACAAACTCTCATAAATCCCATTTGGATGTTGATATCAATATTTTCTTGCTAATATCACTTAAACTATTTTTCAATGAGGTGGTTGATAGGAATTAAATGGAAATTACCTTTAGAAATTTGTTATTTCCAATGACATTTTCAAAATTAATTAGCGTTTATATTACATATGATTTAGCATTAAATGAGTCTTGTGATATGTATCAAAGTAAAATCATACATTATGGCGTGGAAGCGGGCAAAGAAGAGGAAGAAAATACCAACCCACGAACCCGATGTGACTTGTAAATCGAATAAGTATTGTTAATTGATGAAAGTGGAGAAAAATATTGAGTGTTATGATCGGTCGGTCGAAATTGCATATACTAGATCATTTTAAAACATGAAGACCCACGAACCCACCATGACATGATATATAAAAAAGAAATCAAGTATAGAGAAAATGTAGATAATATAAGAAGAGGTTCAATTTAGTAATGACAAAGAAAACAATCTTACGAAAAAGAAAAATGTGGATCAAATCCCCCCTTTTCAAAATAAAAGGATGCTCAATGACCTTATACAACTTGCCAAATTTAAGTATGGGAGGGTTGCAATGGTGCCCTATTTGGTAGGTCATTCCCAAAGTCAAGGAGTGTTTCCCAGGAAGACCCTTCTAAGTCATGTAAAAGAGTATGAGTTGGATGGGGGTGTGGCTTTTTTGCATAGGGTTTCTTGACATACAAGACTGATATTGTCTCATTTATGGGTTCCTTTGTAGATGGTGTGGTGCATCCTTGTTTGCAATGCAATTTTTTTCTAATCCATTTATTTTCCATTAATTCATTAGGGTCCAAAGCATTGAGTTTTATGTGCAATGTAAAGTAAGGAGAACCATAATTCCACTTGAAGTTAAGAACACACAGAGTGCCATGTGAAATGAAAGTAAAATACATCACAAAATTCATTCCCTCAACAAGCAGGACATTGTTAATTATGTGTTTTATTTTACAGTTCCTTGATTTTATGGAGAAGTGTTTCATTACTCTCAGGACCTTGGGGTAAGCATCATGAGGATAATATATGGATCTTATATTTTTACATATACAATCCTCTAGGCCTTTGGATACTTCTTCCCATGAAATTAGGTACACATCCTTCTTCGATCAATATGCTCGAAAACCCAAAAGAGGAGGAGATGGAAGGGAAGAGGTGAGGAAAGTGATAATTATGTGTGGGAATGGTACAATGACCCTTCAAGGAGACCCCATAGTAGAAACAATTTTCCTGAGGGTGACACGCTTACTAGGAATACATGTCAACCATTGAGGTGAAATGAGGCAAAAGACAAAATTTCCAACAAAACATTTTTAAAGACAAGAAAGGACCCTTTGCAAGATGTTCAAATGCTTTGATCATCAAAATGAAACTTACCATAGGCTGAAATTTTTACCTCATGTAGAAAGACCTATTTTCCTCTGTGAACCAATATGGCATGGTGGATGTTGTTGTTGTCGATCAATGGTGATGTGAGTTAAGAGGAGGGGCTTTGTCTAGTCGTCTAGCTCTTGACACTCCATGCATTAAACCTACAGGCCTTGAGACAACATATCTCTAGTCACCCCTAGAAATGGGGGGTAATAGAACCCGATGTTAATCATGGAACTACTTGTACGTGGCATTGGAGTTCTACAAAATATCATGAACTTGTTGTTGTATGTATTGGATTCACTCAATAAATTTGGGTGCTCGATCATCCTCAGTATGAGCATGGGAGGAATATTCCTATGCAACTGCAATGGGAAGAGTTATGTCAATGGGGGCCAATGGATAAAACCCCAAGAACACCTGAAAATTGGCATAGACAATAGAGATTTGGAGGGATCTATTGTAGCTATGTTGAACATAAGGAAGGATTTCATCCCATGTGTGTGGATGTTTGGAATTTTACATCCTCATGATATGGAAAATAGTCCTATTGACTATCTAAGTTGGTACATCATTCTATCAGTGGAAGGAAGTCGATTTGGTCATCTGGGTGTCCATCATCGACCATATACTAGACCAAAACATTCTCAAGAAACTGTTGTCTCCATATGAAATAATGGTTCGTGGGAGCCCAAAATGAACACCAAAATGTTCAAACAAGAGCTTCGCAGTGGCCTCGGCTATGTTTCTCTTCTTGAAGGGTCCCAAAAATGCCATCTTATTAGATCAATCAATGAAAATGAATACACGATCATTACCATCCTTGGTTGAAGGCAGACCAAACATGTAATCCATGGATATGGAATCTCAAGGCATATCTAGAGTAGGTTGAGGGGTGTCTAGCTGTTATTTCTTGATGGCGGACTTGACAATGCCATAGGAAGTGTAGGATATGATGCACTTGTGGACATATTTTCAAATCTTTGGACAATAAAAGTGAATTTGTATTACTACCACTATTTTTTCTACACCAAAATGTCATGCTACCTAACTCCAATGAGATTACCATATCATATTTGCATGCCGACTTGAAGGAACAAAAACATGGCTCAGATGGCATAAAAATCCATCCTAGATATGAAAGTATGGAACTATTTATCCTGCACTTAATGTCTGATAGGAAAGAACAAAGTGAGAGTTGTTATTGTATAAATGTGTCCACTCGGATGTCTCATTCATGTGGGAGTTAATAACTATGGTCAACATCCCAACTAAGGGTTGATTGAGAAAATATATGACATCCTTAGTGATTCCCTTATTATACTTGATGTTCAAGTGGAATTGTTGCAGGTATGTGGACCACTTCTAATGGAGTTCATTATGTATTGTTCCTTGTGTTTGCATGAATTATAGAGGCTTGTGATCAATGTGGGTGATTGTTTCCTTTTCCTGAATGTAATGCTTACACTATCAAAATGCCTGCACAATGGAGTGCATCTCTTTTTCATAGGTGCGATATATGCGAACTACATAAGATAGTGTTTCAGTTTGATAGTATACCAGATTCCCATGTTAAGTGAGGACTGCAGCGATAGAGTAACATGAAGCATCTATATCAATATCCAATGGTTGTTGCAAGACCAGAAGAATAAGGATTGGTGCTGAGTAGAGGTGGAATTTCAAATCCTTGAATGATTTCTATTGGGACACATCCCACAAACACTTGGCCTTCTAATCCATGAGAATTTCTCCTCTTAACCTAAACTTGTTGATTATACCTAGGGGATATTTTGATTTTCTATGGGAGTATGTTCCCTATGCTTGAATTAATGTAATTTATATGTTCTAGAAGTCTTGTAAAGATGAGGGTTTGTTGAGTTCAGATTATTGAATGTAATTAAATCTACCTTATTAACCAGATCTCTAGATATTGTGAAAGTTAGAGAGATCCTAGGAGGTGTTGTCGAGAGTATTGTGGATCTAGAGGATCCTAAGGATTTTCTAGTTGAAGAAATTATGGAACTAAATCAATTGTGGGTTTAGAAGAGTTTTTAATTAAATTGTAAGCCTTTGAGCATGTATGGGTGGCCAATTGGACAAATAATTATGATAGAGTGTGAGAGTGTGAAAGGCCATTAGAGGAGAGAGACCTTATGTAAATCATATGTAATGTATGTGTACAATAGATTAATGGAATCACTCTATTTCAAATATTACATGGAATTGGTGTATTAGATCTGTGTTAATTATGCGTGAAGAATGGTGGAAGTCTGAACTAGACTTTATAAATTTTAGGTACGGGTATCAAGTGGAATGCTTATGTATGGATCATGATACATTGTTGATCACGACAATGTAAAAAATGATCCTTTGAATCGTAGTGAGATTGATGTTCTAAAATCGATAATGAGTCAGTTGAGGTTGAATTTCGTAGAGTCATGGAGAAACAAAGTTGGATTCAATTTGGTGGGTAGGCGGGTCAAGAAACCAACAAAAGAAACCCTTTGCAAGAGACGATAAATAGGGATCATCATATTGAGATTGATATTCAATAATGATCATCGATTATGCACCTATACTTTCCATTCTTATGTTATAAAAAAACATACAATATTAGATCACAAGTCGAGATATATCCAGATTGATGATTCATGCATGTCTTTTAATCAGATTTTGATATGAAGAGTCTTAAATCCTTTCGTAATTGGTGTATTGGAATACAGAATTTGAAATTACTCTGATAGAAATAAGTTTGTTTGATGTGGTGCATATCATCCTATGAAAGAAGATCGATGATAGAGAGAGACCCAGGTTTGGAGCCAGAATCAAAGGTGGTAAGGGTATTTCGGAGTAAGGATATCATAATGTAAGTTATGGAGGTCCAATGAATTATGACGATCATTCAGAGAGGTGTAAAGATCAACAAAAAATATTAATTCAGAGTGACCCAGATTGATAGATATAGAGAAGGCGTGTGGTAATGTCTTTCAGCACTGGATGATTCTAACTTGTTAAGCTAATGGCTCAGATTGAAGAAGAGGGACCCTGAAAGACAGTCCATATCTCTTCAAAGTAACTTTGGATCGATGCTATAGAGGTGACATGTGGCGACAGCGGATTGGTGCTGAAAGAAGAGACATCAGAGTCTAAAGCCGGAAGGATCTCAGATAGAGAAACACAGATAAATGCATGAGATATATTCAGAGTAGAGAAGATCAATGGTCACTAGAGCGATACGTGGAAGTTGATAGAGACTAATACATGGCATCAGTGAATGAGAAGTGGACAAATGGTAGAGAGGCGACGAATGAAAAGTGGATGTGTGGTAGTTAGATCCATGAGTGATAATTTGACACATGACATCCACGTGTAAGTCACTTTGACGAAGGATTGACATAGTGGAAGTGAAGGTGGGATATTTTGGACCATATATATTATGATAGATCAATGGTGGAGAAGCTTATAGCTATAAGAGTCGAAAAGGAAAGTTTAAACCTGTTGAAATGGGAGTTTCAGAGTGTTGAAGCTAGAAGGAGTCCGATAGAGAGTTATGATACAATGGGTAGTGGAAGTTAATCCAGACCATTCATCGGGATGTGACTAGGAGATATATCTATCATCCATTGGAGTATCCATTTCAATTTTTTTTCGAGCACTGCGATGAAAAGGTATCAAAAAAGAGGAATTAGGAATATTCCTTCGTTGCGTTGGTTGACGTGTAGAGATATAAACCGCTTGATCATGATAGGTTGATGACAAGGATTGGAAGATAGAATAATGTGAGGAGAGATATAGATCATTCATCCTGTGACGATCGACGGTGGGAGGTGAAAGTTCACACAGTCTAGAAAAATTTAAGACGATGGTGTTAATCCAAGGACATAACAATGGTCACATTAAGAAAGATCTTGAGGAGTAGGTACTTAAGAGTATAAGTAGTGAGAGTATACATTGTGGTCATAGTTATTGGCCACGAGAACAGAAGCACAAAGAACAAGCGCTAAGACAAAAAGCACTTAAGTGGACAGGTCGTGGTCGCAACCATTGGTCGCATAGATTTGGGAAAGAAGTTTGAGCCCATATTTAGGAACTAATGGTCTAGGGTGAAACAAGAGGATTTATAACTTTGTTCAAGGGGTTTGGGCCCAAATTTAGGATTGAAGGGAAGCTCGAGTTCTATATCTAAGGATAATTTTAATTAGGAATTATGCACTTGTGCGAAAGAGAGGTCGGGAGATCATCATTTTTGGTATTAGAGTGGGAAATTTAATTTTCCTGTCTAGTGGAAATATGCAACATAAGATTGCATCCAATAGAGGATTGAGTTGATCCAGAGGGAACGTGTATAGAGGAGTATATGAGAAACTGCAGAGGCATCCAATCAAGTGCAGTGAATGATTTGAAAAATTCTTAGATTCCTATTAATATTAAATACATAATAACATCTACTTGATCTTCGAAATGAAAATCATCAGTTGATTGTTTTGCAATTTACATGTGAAAAACTTATCTATCCAAATGCACTTTAATAGTAAACAACTTGCAATATAAATAAGAATAAATAGAACAACAATATTAAAATCACATACACAAGTTTGATAAAGGAGTTCACCGAATTTGGGTTGTACGTCTCTGGGTCTGCTTCCAATAGAGGTCTCTTTATGAATGCTCAAATTCTTTTGTTTTACAATGATATTTTTCTAGATTGCTCAAACTCAGAAACATAGTACACCTTTGAATTCCTTCTGAAATTTCGATAAAAATGAGTATAAAGTTCATAAAAATTCCATGTTGGAACCCCATGGAACACATTGTGGTGAAACCTCTAAGTCTATTCACCCTTGGGTATGAAATTTTAGACCATAGTTTTCACAATCATGTGTCCTTGTCTTGGTCCATGCGCCCATTAAATAGGGCATGACCCTTAACCTCCCTCTGAAACTTGTGGTTGGCATTAAATCTTTGGTTAGGTCGGTTCCCAACAAAACCATACCCATAGCGGAATTCATTGGGTCATTTGCATATTATATAGTGGGTCACAAGTTAAAACCCCACTAACCACACACTATATATATATTTCATTGTATTGTTGGTTGGACATATAAATATGCCCCCATGAACATATATTATGTAGTTAGCATATAGTTTGAACACCCCATGAAATGTGGGCATGGTTACATGGAACTTCCAAACAAACCATGGGTCGAGGTCTTGATCCCTTGGCCCTTTTTGTTGCCAATTAAAACCTTTACCAAACTTAAAGTAAACCTCTACCACTTATGGTTAAGTAACATTGGTGTGGTGTATTGGCAACGACGATTTGTATAAGGTTATAGGAGGCCACGGGTTTGACCCTTGTCGACTCCTATAATTTTTATAACCACTAAACATTAATAGCCAATGGGTGGTTTCCATGTGGTAGCCTCTCATTTTTCTATCTCTGACACTTTCCAATACATGATTTGTCTACTTGGACTGCCAAGTCACTTTGTGAACTGGACATGGCATGTCACCTTGCTACCACATGTCACTTATGTCAACATTATACGGCTTGTTTGGTCATGCCAAGTGTCACCCTTGTAGTGGTGACACATGTCACCTTTGGCCCTTTGATTTTTTCCTTTTTTCTTTTGTTGACACGAACTTTGACCATCCATATCATTTGCATACGAACTCTGTTTGAGTTGATTTTTATGTCGTTGGAAAGATATCACCGAGTTATATGTATTGATGGAATTTTAGAGATAATTTTAGAAGTTTGAATTTTGATAAAAAAAATTTCCTTATGGACCTTTGTGAGCATTTTGAATCCTCCTAGATGTTTGTTAGCATTCCCAGATCCTCGTGGATCATTCCTCCCCATTGGAAGCCTTTTGGACCACCAAACGTTTTGATTGCTTAGCAACTAAGTGAACGTAAATCTCCCTCACCATCCCGATATTGATCCACTTTGTTTTGCTCGGTTTTACTCCTTTAAGGCCAACTTGAATATATTCCACATCACCTTGTTGTGAAGTCCTGATCCTTCTATCAAGAATAACATATTCCCATAGCTCATCTAAATACTCTGGAGAAAAATCATCAACTACTAGAAATATAATACTTTCATCTTCATCAATAATTATAGGAGGTTCATAAAGCTTCAAATTCTAAACATTTACCACTAAACACATTTGCATGTAAGCTAATAGATCTAAACGAAAAGCATTAGTACCAATTGTAAAAACCATCTATAAATAAACATTAAGGAGTCAATAATATTAAACACACATATATACAAATGATATTCAAACATAACTCGTAATTACAAATAATTATATAATTTATTTTTTTTCAGGTTGGGCAAACATCGCACTCATTTATAATAAATTTAATATTTTTTTCATACGCAATTTACAGCCCAAGGATCCAACAATTCGCTAAACTTCCTTTATAGACTTAAGGCTCAAATTAATTAGAAAGAACGTTTTCACTTTTCCTTTGAACAAAATAACTAAATACAATTTATAACATGTAATTAAGTAATATATTTCACGTGAGCATAAAAAAATTCAATATTCAAGAAATAAAAGATGTTCTAATGCTAAGTCCTAAAGAATTTAATTAACATAACAAGAGGTGTACATAGATTCTCATCTTTCTACTACCTTATCCAACGTTACTCTTCTTGCTCATCATTTTAATTATATCAATTGCAAGTAGTAAGTTATATTCGAAAAGAATTATTAAATCCAATTTATGATACCTTTTCATTTGCTTCCTATCTCATTAAATATAAAATTCATACATAAAAATGGTCATATTAAATCATGGTATCATAAAATCCAAATCTTTCATTATGCACTTAATTTATAATAATATGTAGTATGACTATAATTATATATATAGGACTTATTTTTTTTCATCCTAACGATTACAACCTTACTATCTTTTGTGAAGGTGGGAGTAGTTGAGTTTGTGCTCTTTTAAGAGTCATAGTAATCCTTATAATAAAACGAAGGTTTCCTTAGTTTGACAATTTCCTGATGTCCGATGTGGAGTAATACAATCAATAAATTAATTCACGAAACAATAGTATTTTAAAATTTTTTGTATAAATACAACTTTTTCTTTCCTTTAAACATTGATTATGTTTAATTCTATTGGGTTTTATGATAGAGTGGAATATATGTTGGAAAAAGCATAACTAGTAATATGCATGACCAAAATAAGTTTAGATTCTCACAAAAAACTTTAATGAGAACAAATTATCTCTTCAATAGGCTATTGTGCTCGATCTTCTAATTGGTGTGATTAGTTGGTTAGACAAAAGTAAAACTCGATACGTCGAGAGTATATAGACCTCCAACAAACCCGAAAGCAATTATATTGTCGTTATTCGTATCGAACCATTTTTTCTATGTATTACAAGTTTGGGTGTATGATTTGGCAGCAAATTGCTCTGCAAGGTCGACTTGTTAATTCTTTCAATAATTCACATAACTGATAAATCGAGAGATAGCTATTTAGTTATAATGCTTGACTAGATCCAAAAGAAAGAGTATTTAGATGACTCCGAAGTTTTTTTTTTTTTTTTTTAAAGATGGCTGAAATATAAATCACACATCCATTGGGCTATGGGGTCTGTATTATAAAACTCGAGATCAAAGAACAACTTTTTAAAGGATACTTTCATAGGGCAGGATAATGAAAGCTACTGGATTATTTATGAATAAAAAGATGGATAGCAAAAAGATGAGATAAACACTAATAATAAAGAAGCATTTTAAGAATTTCTTTATCGTATTGTTAGAAGACAAACAATAAGATCTTTTAAAAGTTGTAAACAAAGTATATGAAATAAGTTCTGCAACTTGACTCCTTCTAAATGATCAGAGAAGAAAATATATGTGATTACGAAGACAAAAAAACATTTAACAATGAAAAGAACACATCACCAATAGTTAACACACATGAATCCTGTGAAAATATGTCTTTATTACTGGTAGATCCCTTGATAAAAATTTACAGTGCTTCAACATGCTTGGGCGTGAGATCAACCCTCAATACTTCGAAGCTTGAAGTATTTATAATCAAAAGTTACAACGATCATGTCATAAATGATCAGGTCGTGAAAGATGCTAAATCTAATCAACTAAGTAACGAAATACAAAAATATAGCAACTGTTGATGATATGTCGAAACTTCATGCTGATTTTTCTGGGACGGTCGCTGATGAGTCATTCACATGACTTTGGATGCTGCGCATGATGACTTAGATGATACACGTCATCTATCAGTTGATTAAGTTTCACAACTCCTCCCACCTTTGCTGATTAGGTGTGGTGACTTTGAGCATTCTCTGGTAGATCTCATCCACTTCTATATATTTGGCAAATGTTGGCTTGATAGTAAAAATATACTTGATTTCATGCTGTATGTTGGGGTCTGGCTGCAAAGTCTCTAAGAACGCCTTGCCTATAATGTTGCCCTGTATTCGCAAGAACTTGGAACTGTTGGATGTAGTCAAACAAGGTCATTATCTTATCATTCAAAACCAACCAACCGAGAAAACCTTTCTTTTGCAAGGCATCTATTTTGCTGAAAAATTTCTGAACTCTGATGTCCATGTTCTGGACTTTCTCCTCCAGTTGCAGCATCAACCCCCTTTTGGTAAGAATTCTCTTGACTTCGAGGATGGTTTTGGTCCTGTCTTCGATTTGCAGGTCTTCTATCTCTTCTCTGGTCTTTGAATTCAGAAATCGAATTATTTCGTTTGCTTTAATGGGCATGTCCCCCAACTCTCTTTTTATCTTATCAATGGTCTGTCTGCTCCTCAACACTAGTTCGTTTTGTTCGAACATGATTTGCACCATAGGCCAAATCTCCTTTATGGACTCGAATATATCCATCCAAATCTTCTCCTTAGATTCAACAAGTGTTTTGCCCGCCACTATTTTCTTTTTCATCTGTTGTAGTTCCTGTTTGAGTTTTTATGTTGTTTGTTTTTCGATTTGGAAACTCGTCTGGTAAGAGCCCTTGAGATCCTGAAGACTTTCAACCTCCCTTTTCAGTTTGTTGATTTTTGTTTCCTGTAATTTCATTTCCTCCATGGAAGTTTATAGTTCTACTGTCTTTTCCAGAGCTGATAGTGGGGCGTCTGACAGAATTTTTGTTGTGGAGGTTGTTGTTGTAGTTGTGGTACTAACTCCTGCAAGTGTAACTGCACACAATGGAATTACTTCCATGGGTGTTGATTGTTCTTTCTCTTTCACTAGTCGTTCCAACTCTGCTTCCATTTCTTTTAATTGCGCATTCTGTTCCATGATCAGCTTGAGAATTTCATCCTTTTCACCTTCCATTTCGTCTATCTCCTTTTCCTGTGAGTCTTCTGTAGGTGGCATTTTCAATTGATTTCTCAGGGATGCTATGTTAGCATTCTTCTTCTTGACCATCTCCTCCGTTGCTTTCATGTTTGATGGGTCATATCCAATCTTGAGCACCAGCTCTTCCAAAGATTTAATTCTGTTGTCCTCAGCGAAGGATGATATCTTCTCCAACTTCAATTCTGTTTGAACATTGTTCAGAGAAACTTATAATTTAGCAGCAGTACGAGAAACATTTGCCAAAGTGTAGAATACCATTTCCCCAGTTTGTCGATGTAGGTCCATTTGACCAACTGGGTGTACATCTTTGGTGTTGAATTCGAAAGTTTCTCTCTTATAATCAGTGATCAACTTAGGGTCGGGCACTTGTGCTTGTAAGAAATCCATATGCATCATGCCTTTCTTAGTATCAAATGAAGAAAAAAGTATGTGTTGTGGCATGGACATTTGCTTCAAGAACTGAGCATAGGTGCTTCTTGTCAACATCTGATTCTTGTTTTTTATCATATCATATTTCTTGAAAACGCTCAATTTTGCACCTCCTTGACTTGGTGGATTGACCAACGAAATATTCGTCGGCTTCTTGGATGAAGAAGTAGACATGATCTGTTGATTTCTTGTGATAAGAGGTGATTCATCATCATTCGTAGCTATGATGGGCAATGTTTTCTTTTCACCAGTCGTCTCAGCCGTATGACTGGATTTCTTCTTTTTGGTATATATATTAAACTCCTCTGTTGAGACTTCAGTGATAGGAGAAGAAGTATCCTTTTTCGGTCTTTTCTCTTTAGGGATCTGCAGTGTATTTATTTGAGAGATAATAATTTGAGGAGACTACAACTCTACCTTTTCCAGAGTGTTCACCTCCCACTCCGTTTGATTCCCAAATTTCTCTATCTCTAGCTTGGGTGCATGAACATACGGGATATTTTTGTTCTTCACTCTCATCTCTGTAATGGTTCCCAACGGATCATAGTGCCACAGGAAGCTTGTGTCAAACTTCATTTCCTTCAAAAGTTTATTTACCTCTTCCCCGACAGCTCGGCTATTTCAAATAAAGGACCCTATCTGCCCCTTGATCCTCAGCTATTGTTTCTTCTTCAGAGACACAAAATGTATGTCATATGAATTTATCATCTATTTTATATACTCAAGAGCAGATATCCTCACCAACAAATACTTAGGCAACTTAAATGGATCTAGCTCGCACCCGTATACTCTGATTTATGTGTAGTTTTGATACAGGTACCAATCTCCCGTTTTTGTGAGGTCTGAGAGGTGTAAAATTCTTAGGATCTCTTCATTTATCCTGGGCTCAGTCCTACCACTGAGCATGCTCACAACAGGATGGTAGAAATTCTCGATGAAGTGTTTGAAGCTGAACTCTGTCGAGTTCCTTCTGAGCAATGAGGTCCAAGATGTTACTGCTTGTCATTTGTCATCCTTGTCCATTTGTTGCATCGAGAACGAGAACCTTTATGCTTGAAAGAAGATGAACATGTAAGCCAGTATAGAGGAATACTAGAACATGCCCTCTGTGGCAAATATTGAAAGCTGATCATGGATGTTCTCTTCCAGAAAAGTGTTTTAGTCAAACTGGATGGTAGCTTTTTCCTTAGCTGAAAAAATGGATAGGAATCCCAATATAGGTTCGTCTACCCATTCGTCTGAAAAATAGCCAAGTAAAGAACTGAGTGATGAAAACACTTCGTTTCCCCTTTCTGAGAATAGGGAAGAAGGGTATGGGGGGTTTGTCTTGGAGAGATGGGCATCCTGAGGGAGGAAAAGCTCAAAAATTTGGGATCTTTGGGGAAAAGACAGGTTTTGGTACAACTCTATTAGGATTTCAAGGTTGAAAGGGGAGGTAGATTCGGCTCTAGATATCTGTAGCATCTGATCAATGGCGTCTTGCATGATAGAGAAAAGAGTTTCTCTAGACGAAGAAACTATGGTTCTCTGGTCAAGGAGGTAATGAGCTTGACATTTTAGAGCGAATTTAGGGAAGTGGTGGACTTGGGGAAACATATAAAGAGGAAGGTTGGACTCCCAGAGCCCGATTTCATCGCTTTGGTCTATGAATGTGTCCTTAAACCATGACTATAAATCTGTGAAATCAAATTCACACTTTGTCTTTGAGATTAAGTAATCCTTTTTGGCTAATGGGATCCTATCAAGGTCGACAAGAGGTGGGAGGAACGGATTTTCCTCGACTTCTGCTCTTTTAGACTTTGGTGACATTACTGTGAAATACTTGCAATTTAAACACAAAACGTTAGTGGGTAATGGATGTGGTTGGATCAAAAAATGGATCAGTGAAGTGGAAAGAATTTGTCTGGTGTGCGGAAAAAATGAGCGGTGTGTAAATGGCGGAAACAGGGATAGTTTTGAGTGAACGGGTATCCGTTTGAGCATGGGTGACAGGTCTACAGGCTAACAAATATGTTATCCTATAGTAAATGGACAACGAGTCATTTGAAGTGTGAGATGGCAGGTAAAGGATGAATGACACGTACGACAGGGTGATGTGGGGGACGTTGATTGGGGGAAAAGTAAGTGTGAGGTGACTTGTAATGGGTGACCAGAGGGAGTGAGCTGAGAGAGTTATGAGACGAGACATGTAGGGGAGGTAATTGGGTGTGATGTCACTAGGCGAAGACAGTATGTCAGAAGGGTGGTAAATGGTAAATGGTTTTGGAGCAGGGGAGGTCTAGTGAAATAGATTCCTGCCACGTTAGAGGAGGGAGACCGCTAGAAAACCATTTCATTCCGGACCCCCCCCCCCACCCCCATCGTTAAAAGAAGAATGGTCGGGGGGGTCTGAAAAGTATTTTCAGTCATCCATCCATGCGCCCGTTGCTGGACCGTAGAACTAAGCGCTTCCTTTAACGAACTTTTCAGACCCCCCCCCGCCCCCCACCGTGAAAGGAAAAACGGTCTTGGGGGTCCAGAATTATATCTCAGTCGTATATCTAGGCGCCAATGCCTCAACCATTCAAATGTGCATTCTTGTTACTCATCATTCTGGACACCCCCCCCCCTCCCCCCCCTCCCCACCGTTAAAGGAAGAATGTTCGGGGGGGGGTCCGGAAAAACTTATTGACCATAGATCTAAACGTCRGTGTCTCAATCATTCATCTGTGCACTTTCTTTAATCTACCACCGCAAAATCATATTTGCAGTGGAGGCTTAGGCTTGCGCCTTTTTGTGGGTTTTCTCAGCTTTCCCTGCTTTTGTCACCATGGGGGTCAGACAACATACTTTCAAACTTCAAAGACATGAATCAACATCGGTCATCATGCATGTTTTATTGAAATCAAGCCAACTAATCTATGCTCTAACCTAAGTTCTAACCTACTTCCCTATGACATTTAGCCTAGATTAAACTGTTGGACTAAGAAATTACTCTACCTTAGGGTTATTTGACCAAGATTAAGCAGTTTGGTCAAATTTATTCACTAGGTAGCCTATCTACTTGGCCAAGATTAAACAGTTTAGCCAAGCTCATTCATTAATCCTATCAACATCAATTTAAAAGGACTTGGCCATGCTTAGACTATATGGATCAAGCCATTTTTATTGCATGGGGATTTATTTAATTTCTTTTATGCCCTCTTTTATTCTTTTCTCATTTTCTTTTTCTTTTCTTTGTTTTTCAGAATGCAGTAATCTCTGCAAGTCAAAAACACTAAAAGGACAAAAATAAAATCAACAATTGATCCTATAAATTATAGGGTTATAATAGTGGCTCCACCTGGGGATGGTATCCTCCTTGCGAGATGCCAAGAATCTTTCTTCTCGTGGCCTTGAAGAATTTCTTCTAGAGCTTCTTTTGTTATCTAACCTGCTTTATTTCATAAATTTTGATGACATTTTCACTGTCTTAGGGCCTTCTCCGTGGGTTTCAAACACCTGAACAAAAATACCTACACCTAAAAGACTTGTAAAAGAAATGATATATACAATGGAATGGAATGTTGATATCTCTAATGAGGTGGCAAGTAATTCTTCAACATCTTTCCATTTATGGGTCCCCCTGGCAGGTCTGATCCATCACTATTAGAAAGTAGAAAATAATTATTTCCTCTGAAGGTCTGAATGGTGTAAGAACCCTTCCAAAAGCTATCGAACTTTCCATGTTTACCTTTATCTTCATTTTTGGAGTCCCACCTTAAAACTATATCACCTAATTCAAAGTTATCCTCTTTGGTTCTCTTGTCATAAATCTTTTTAATATTTTCCTAGATCACTTGAGTTATGTTGTAAACTTCTTCTCTGGATTGCATTAGGTGGATCATTTGATTTATTCTTCATTGGACCTCATTTGGTTCTTCTTGTGTTTCTTACAATAGTTTCATGATCGAAACTCCTAATGAAAGGGGAAAAAAATTCCTCGATGCCATACACCAACTGGTATGGAGACATACCAATCGACCTTTTGGTGCTAATTCTGTTAGCCCAAAGTGCAAAAACCAACTTATTATACCATGATTTTTTGCTTTCCTGTAGTGTATTTCTGAGGATGTTCACCAAACTTTTGTTAGAAGACTCAGCTAGCCCATTTCCCTGTGGATAATAAGTCATCGAATGTCCCAAAGTAATATGATATTGATTACAAAAATTTATGAGCCTTTTGGATCTGAAAGTCGTTGCATTGGCAGCTATAATTTTTCTGGGGCATCCAAAATGAGACAAAATGTTAGTTTCTAAAAACTTGATGATGACAGAGTCTGTAGCTTGCCTAGATGGTACAACCTTGATCCACTTGGTGAAGTAGTCTGTGGCCATGAGGATCCATTTATGTTGGCCTGAAGGGGGAGAATGTACTTCACCAATTAAGTCTAGCCCCCACTGTTGGAAAGCAGATTCAACAAAGATGGGTTTCATTGGGAGGGGCAGAAGCTTCCTTTTACCTTCAAAAATATGACACTAGTGGAAAGAAGTAACCTTTTGTTGAATGTCAACAAACAGAGTAGGCCGGTAAAATCCAACTCTTAGAAACTTGTTAGCTATGGTCTTCCAACTCAGGTGCCCGCCACAGTCTCCTGCATGAAAATCTTGAAGAACATTGTTAGCTTCATCTTTTAACAAGCAATTAAGAAAGATAACACTAGGATCTTTCCAATAGAGATTGCCTTCCAGAATACAAAATTTCAATGCTTTTAATTTAATAAATCTATCTTTGGTCTTAGTCAAACCTGGAGGAGCTTGTAAATTGTGGAGTACAAAAATGAGGTCTGCGTACCAAGGGGAATTTAAGAATGCCTCTTCTATGTTTGGAGTCACATGCTCTTCTGGTCTGTCTACTGCAGCCAAAAAGTTAATATCTAAAGCATGAAAATTAGACTTAGCCATCAGTTTGGCCAAACCCTATCCTTTGATCAATTTAGTAGGTTTTATTTCAATGTCATATTCCAGAATGACCACAATCCATTTTCCTCTTCTTCCATCCAGATTATCCTGGTTTAGAATATCTTTGACCATTGTGTTTTGGGACGTATGCAATTGTATGAGAGTGGAGAATATAGACCCTAAAATATTTTATAGACTTTACCATAGCGAAGGCTTGTTTCTCCATAATGTTGTAATTCAATGTTGCATCTCTTAAAGCTTTGCTGAAAAAGGCTATGGGTTGCTCGTACCCTTCATTGTTTTTCTACAACAATATTGTTGCTACAGTGTGCTCAGATGCAAAAGAGCAAAGATAAAAGTCTTTGGTATAGTCTAGGATAATTAGAACTGGGGCTTGGGTGAGAGCATGTTTCACCTACTCAAATGAATGTTTGGACTCGGCATTCCATTTGATTTTTGTGTCTTTTTTCAACATATTGGTAATATTCCTAAGAAGCTCAGCCAAGTTTGGTATGAATATTCTAAGGAAATTTATTTTTCCAATGAAAGATTGCAGTTCTTTGATGTTCCTAGGGTGTTCCACCTTCTTGATAGCTTCTATCCTACTGGGATCTATTTTAATTTCATGTTTTGATATTATGTGTCCCAACAGTTTACGTTCCTCTAACCCGAAAAGGATTTTCTTTGAATTTAATGAAATCTTGAATTTCCTGCACTTTTCAAACACACGCCTGAGGTGGAGCAAATGTTCTTCGTCAGATTTGGAGTAAACAATTACATCATCCATATAAATGACTACAAATTTCCCAGTCTCATCCATAAAGGCAGTATCCATTGCTCTTTGGAAAGTAGCCCCAACATTCATCAAACCAAAAGGCATCTTCACATACATGAAGGTTCCCCAGGGTGTGGTAAAGTTTGTCTTCTCTTGATCTTCTAGATGGAACAGATCTTGCTTGTAACCAGAGAAACCGTCCAGTAAGGAGATCCTACTAGATCCGACCACCCTTTGTAAAATATGGTCCATTTTGGGTAAAGGGTAATTTTCTTTGAGGGAGACTTTGTTCAAATTTTTGAAATCTATACAGAGCCTGATCTTGTCAGTTTTCTTCCTGGTTGGAACTAGATTTGAAACCCATTTGGAAAATATCAAACGGACTATAATCTTGGCATCATACATATTTTTGATTTCTTTCTCTATCAGGGGAAGCAACTTGGGATTAATTCTCCTAAGTTTCTACTTGAAAGGTTTGTGTTCTTCTTTTATAGGAATCTAGTACTATATGATGCTTGTGTCATAGGATTTTATGTCCTCATAGCCCCAGGTGAAAACATCTATATATTCCTTAAAAAGTTCATTGTATTTTCTTTTTTGCTCTGGTGGCAGGGATTTAGACAGTTTTATCATTTTGGGGTTTTCTTTTGTTCCTATGTTACAGTCTTCAACCTCTTTACCTCTAGCTTCAAATTTTTTTTTTTTGGCCACATCGTTAAAATCAAACAAGTCTTCCAACGGAACTAAACCTCTAGGTAACACATTATTTTTCAACTGCAAGATATCAAAATCTACATCATTTTAATTGATTTCTTCAGCATCTATTGTATTTACACTGTTATTCTCAAAAATAGTTTTATTTACAAATTCTTCATCTTGTTCTAAATCTATGTTTGTACATTCGAAATCATTTTTACATTGTAGGAAATCTTCAATTTGATCGTCATTTCCAAATACCTGCCAATATCTGATGTTGTTAGGAATGATGGGTCTGCACTTCACCTCCACTTTGTACTTGCAAGTGGGACGAAAAGGGATTTTAGAGGTAGTTGCTGACATAGCCAGTCCGTCTGTGATTATATTTTGTCCTCTAGGCATCACCTACAAATCAACCTTAGTAAAGCATTGGAGAGCATATAAAACAACATTTCTATAGGCTCTAAGTCTGGGATGTTTTGTTGCATACTCACCTTTGATTTGCTTGATAATTAATTCAGAATCACCCCTTACCATTTTCTGCTTAGCACCAACTTTCTTCAATAATTTCAGGGCAAGCATTAAAGCCTCGTACTCGGCTATGTTGTTATTATATTGGAAGTTCACTTTATAGGAATGATTCTCAGAGTACTTTGATATGTGGTTATGCATCCACACTCTGGCTCCAACTCCTTCTTTACTCATAGCACGACCGAAGTCCATGCTCCAGAAGTCTGCTAGAAATTCCTCATTTTCTTCAACCATGGGGTTTCTTACTTTGACAACTTCTTTATCGTCCTTTGGATCAGGTTCATCATCTTCTAGTTGTGCGATTTGTTCTTCAATATCACCATCGTTATATAGAATAAAATAATCCATGTCAAAGTGTGCGGAATATATTGGGTAATTGTGTGTATTTTCCTAACTAGTGACCATATACTTCATCAGTGTTTCCCTGTAAAGTCTTCTCTATTGACCGAAAACTGAAATGGTGGCCTAGGACATATCTAGCTTTAGGGTTCCTCTCAATTTATCTCCCCAAGACCTTGATAGAAAAATATCATACTTGGGGGGAATGTCTTCCATGATGATGTCCATCACTAAACTTTTTGGTGGGATTTGAACCAAGGTGATACATAAGTCTTTAATTAGGCTTATACATTTGACCTTGCTGGAGTCAAAAGAATGAAAATCTTTGTAAGGTCTGATGACCTCGAGTCCCAACTTTTACATCACGGTTTTGGGCATTAGGTTTTGAGAGGCACCCGAATCCAGCATAGCGTTGTGAAATATCAGATGATGGATATTTAGGCTGATGTAAAAAGGGGTCACGACACCATTATCTGTTTGACCGTCAACTTCAAGACCAAACAGGAGCTTAGGTTGGTCATCAACAAGGTTTACTGTGTCAGAGTGGAGTACAGATCCTACATTCAAGACTTTGGTACCCATATCAGGTTCGATACTTAAATCTTTTATCACCTTTGACCTGTAAGCATTCTTGTTCATCAACTCGGAGATGGGAATGGGAATCTTCAATTTTGCTAGTTCCCCTTCAAGGATGAAAAGAGAGGCATTTTTGTTTAAACTCTGTACTTCTGATTTATCGACATAAAATATGTGGACAAGTGCACCTATTTGAATGGTTGATGAAACTTCTATCGGACTTGTTCTCTTAAGAATTTTTGGAGTTTTTTGTGCAAAAGATTCAACGTCATTACACCCAGGGGCTTTCTTGGGAGGATTTTCTGACGTTTTCTTGGTTTCAACAGCCTTCTTTGGAGAATTCTCATTAGTATTCTTACTCCTCAAGTTATATTTCCTGTGAACCTCCATTATAGCATTCATAAAATCTTGTTCTATTTTCTCAGCTTCCTCATTTACCTCTATTTGTGAGAGGAGAAAGATTTCATGTTCTTCTTGGGTGAGGAAAATAGACGCATGATCGTGTTCATGATCACCCATTAGATTTATATGAGCATCATAAAACTCCTCAATAACTTCCTCCCCATCATCATTATAGTTTTCCTAGAGAGGTGGTCTAATCTATTGATCAGGTCCCCTTTGTTCTCGTTGATCTCTAGGATCTCCTTGTCTAGTTTGAGGTGGATTTCTCCTAAAGTTTGGGTTTCTGATTTGAGGGGTAGCTTGGTTCTCCCTAGGTGGGTTCCTATCAGTTATGGTGAGTCTCTCCATCATTTTCTCCATAGCTCTGGCTAGAGAATATAGTTTGGCATCAGATGAGGAAGTAGAAGGTTCTTCCTTGATAGTGACCCTCTTTTCTGTTCTTTGCTTGGCCCTTCTGGCCAAAATATTTTCTTCTACATTGACGACACTTTTTTTCATGTCTTCCAGAGTTGTTGCATTTCTTTCGCTTAATTGATATGACATGTCAGCGTCAAAATCATGAGGTAACTTTATTAATTCCAAACCTTGTGGTGGTTTGATTTCAGTCGAGATAGCATTGTATAGATTGTTGAAATGAGTGCAGTAATCCTGCACTGAATCTCCTTGGTTTCTTCTGATGTTCTCATACTCTGATAGAATTTGGAGAGGATTTTTCTTTACCTCCCACTGGTCTAGGAAAGTCTAATGAAAAACAGTAATATCAGTAATGGTAGCAACACGCAAAGTTTTGAACCACTTTTTCACGTCTCCAGTTAGGATTTGTGCAAATAATCTCATCTTCGCATCAGCTTCGTCTACTTCTTGCAGGTCAAAGTGATCATTCATTTTGTCAACATGTTGTTGTGCATTCAAGGGACCAATACTATCAAACTGTGGAAGTCTAGTTTGATAATATTGGGGCATGTTATGTCAAGGAGAAACCAATACCAACAGAGCATATCTTTCTGCCATGATTGGTGGAGGGGGCTGAACAAAAGCCTGTGTGACAGGAGAGGAAATGCCTGAAGATATAGAGGATGAAGGGCTTGGAGGAATGGGGTGACCTGCTGTAAGTTTAGTAGAAATTGCAACAATAGTTGAGGCAGGAAGTTCGATGGACTGCTAAAGATGGAACTTGTCTAAATCTTGACCAAGATTTGCAACTAGGTCTTCGAGATTATCAGTCTTGGGGTGAAAACGTTGATCAACCTCAGCTCTAGGAGAAAGTATCTCAGGGGTCCCGGGATGAAAAATGGTTTGGTCTAAGACCGTTTTACTGACAAAACTATCATATTTTGTCTTGTAAAGACTTGTTCAAAAGGGTATCTCAGACTCATGGTCTGGAAGAACAACTAACTTTTCTGGGATGGAAAAAGACCTCGGAAGTGGGTTGTTACTCCTGAAATTTCTGCAGTTCTTTTCTTCTTGAGTAGTCTTTCGGGATTATCTATTACTATTGCAGCTTCTGGGTTAGGATGAGACCTGGTAGAAATTCTTTTGGGAGCCAGAACTGTTGATTTTATTCTACCTTTGGATATTTTTGTTACTTATACACAAACTTTAACAACCTATGAACATTATTTCTAGGTAAAGATTAGGGTTTGCGTTTTTTCCAGAAATAAAGTCATCTTTGTTCTAGGGGAAAGAAAACAAGGGGTGGAAAATGTGTTTCAGTTCTTCCCCAGTATGGTCGCCACTATGTTATCACCCTATAAATTCTCTAGAGGTTTTTAAGAGGTAGAAAGAATTTATCATAGGTAACCTTATCCAACCACTTCGAAACTAGGATCTAGCCCTTCCAGTTTCAGAGAGGGATCTCTCTGTAAGATTTGTATTTGTTTCAAGTTTCAGATTTTATGCTAGTTAAGTGAATAGACAATGTCGTTTTTTTTTTTTTTTTTAAAGATGGCTGAAATATAAATCACACATCCATTGGGCTATGGGGTCTGTATTATAAAACTTGAGATCAAAGAACAACTTTTTAAAGGATACTTTCATAGGGCAGGATAATGAAAGCTAATGGATTCATTAGGAATAAAAATATGGATAGCAAAAAGATGAGATAAACACTAAGAATAAAGAAGCATTTAAGAATTTCTTTATCGTATTGTTAGAAGACAAACATTAAGATCTTTTAAAAGCCATAAACAGATTATATGAAATAAGTTATGCAACTTGACACCTTATAAATGATCAGAGAAGAAAATATATGTGATTACAAAAACAGAAAAACCTTTTAAAATGAAAACAACACATCACCAATAGTTAACACGCATGAATCCTGAGAAAATCTGTCTTTATTACTGGTAGATCCCTTGATAAAAATTTACATTGCTTTAGCTTGCTTGGGTGTGAGATCAAGCCTCAATACTTCGAAGCTTGAAGTATTTATAATTAAAAGTTACAACGATCCTGTCATAAATGATTAGGTCGTGAAAGATGTTAAATCTAACCAACTAAATAACATAATACAAAAATATAGCAACTGCTGATGATGTGTTGAAACTTCATGCTGATTTTTCTGGGACGGTCGTTGGTGAGTCATTCACATGACTTTGGATGTTGCGCATGATGAATTAGATGATACACATTATCTATCATTCAATTAAGTTGCACAACTCCTCCCACCTTTGTTGACTAGGTGTGGTGACTTTGAGCATTCTCCGGTACATCTCATCCACTTCTGTATACTTGGCAAATGTCAGCTTGACAGTAAAAATATACTTGATCTCATGTTGTATGCTGAGGTTTGGCTGCAAAGTCTCTAAGAACGCCTTGCCTATAATACTGCCCCGTATTCTCAAGAACTTGGAACTATCCTTCGCCACCATGGAAATATTTTGCTTGTATTTAGATAAGGTCATTATCTTATCATTCAAAACCAACCAACCGAGAAAACCTTTCATCTGCAAGGCATCAATTTCGCTAAAAAATTTATGAAGTCCAACGTCCATGTTCTAGACTGTCTCCTCCAGCTATAGCATCAACCCCCTTTTGGTCATAATTCTCTTGACTTCAAGGATGGTTTCGGTCCTGTATTTGATTTGCAGGTCTTCTAACTCTTCTTTGGTCTTTGAATTCAGAAATTGAATGATTTCGTTTGCTTCAGTGGGCATGTCCCCTAGCTCTCTTTTTATCTTATCAATGGTTTGTTTGCTCCTCAACACTAGTTCGTTTTGTTCGAGCATGATTTGCACCATAGGCCAAATATCCTTTATGGACTCGAAGATATCCATCCAAATCCTCTCCTTAGCTTCAGCAAGTGTTTTTCCCGCCACTGTTTGCTTTTGCATCTGCCATAGTTTCTATTTGAGTTTTTCTGTTGTTTTCTTTTCGATTTGGAAACTCGTCTGGTAAGAGATCTTGAGCTCCTCAAGACTTTCAATGTCCCTTTTTTAGTTTGCTAATTTCCATTTCCTATAAGTTCATTTCCTCCATGGAATTTGATAGCTTTATTGTCTTCTCCAGAGTTGAAAGTGGGGTGTCTAATGGAATTTATGCTATGGAGGTTGCTGCTATAGTTGCAGTACTAACTCCTACAAGTGGAACCACACACAATGGAATTATTTCCATGGGTGTTGATTGTTCTTTCTCTTTCACCAGACGTTCCATCTCTGCTTCCACTTCTTTTAATTATGCATTATGTTCCATGATCAGCTTGAGCATTTCATCCTTTTCACATTCCATTTCAGCAATCTCCTTTCCCTATGAGTCTTCTATAGGTGACAGTTTCAATTGCTTTCTCAGGGATGCTATGTTAGCATTCTTCTTCTTGACCATCTCCTCCACTGCTTTCACATTTGATGGGTCATATCCAATCTTGAGCACCATCTCTTCCAAATATTTAATTCGGTTGTCCTTAGCGAAGGATGATATCTTCTCCAACTTCAATTGTCTTTGAACATTGTTAAGAGAAACTTGTAATTTACCAACAGTAGTAGAAATTTTTTCCAAAGTGTAGAATACCATTTCCCCAGTCTGTCGATGTAGGTCCATTTGATCAGTTGGGTGTATAGCTTTGGTGTTGAATTCAAAAGTTGCTCTCTTGTAATCAATGATCACCTTAGGCTCAGGCACTTGTGGTTGTAGGAAATCCATATGCATCCTTCCTTTCTCTGTATCAAACGTAGACAAAAGCCTATGTTGTGTCGTGGACATTTGCTTCAAGAAATGAGCATAGGTGTTGCTTGTCAACATTTGATTCTTCTTTTTTATCATATCATATTTCTCGAAAACACTCAATTTTGCACCTCCTTGACTTGGCAGATTCACTAGTGAAATATTAGTCTGCTTCTTGGATGAAGAAGTAGACATGATCTATTGATTGCTTGTGATAAGAGGTGATTCATCATCCTTTGTAGCTATGATGGGCGATGTTTCCTTTTCATCAGTCATCTCAGCCGTATGACTGGATTTCTACTTTTTGGTGTATATCTGAAACTCCTCAGCTGAGACTTCGGTGACAAGAGAAGAAGTATCCTTTCTGGGTCTTTTCTCTTTAGGGATCTGTGGTGTATTTGTTTGAGAGATGATAATTTGAGGAGACTACAACTCTACCTCTTCTAGAGTGTTCACCTCCCACTCCATTTGATTCGCAAATTTCTCTATCTCTGGCTTGGGTGCATGAACATACGAGATATTTTTGTTCTTCACTCTCATCTCTGTAATGGTTCCATATGGATCATAGTGCCACAGGAAGCTTATTTCAAACTTCATTTCCCTCAAAAGTTTATCTACCTCTTCCCAAGCACCTCAACTATTGCAGATAAAGGACCCTATCTGTCCCTTGATCCTCAGCTGTTATTTCTTCTTCAAAGACAAAAAATGTATGTGATCCAAATTTATCATCTATCGTATATACTCAAGAGAAAATATCCTCACTGACAAATACTTGGGTAGCTTAAATGGAGATAGCTCACACCCATATACTCTAATCTTTGTCTAGTTCTGATACAGGTACCAGTATCCTGTTTTTACGAGGTCTAAGAGGTGTAAAATTATCTGGATCTCTTCATTTATCCTGGGCTCGTGCCTACAACTGAGCATGCTCACCACAGGATGGTAGAACTGCTCGATGAAGTGTTTGAAGCTGAACTCTGTCGAGTTCCTTCTGAGCAATGAGGTCCAAGATGTTACTTCCTGTGGTTTGCATCCTTGTCCATTTTCTGCATTGAGAAGGAAAACCTTTCTGCCTGAAAGAAGATGAAAATGTAAGCCAGTATCGAGGAATACTAGAACTGTGGAAAATACTGAAAGTTGATTGTGGATGTTCTCTGCCAGGAAAGTGTTGTAGTTGAACTAGATGGTATCTTTTTCCTCAGCTGAAAAAATGGATAGGAAACCCAATATAGGTTCATTTACCCATTCATCTGAAAAATAGCCAAGTAGAGAACAAAGTGATGAAATCAGTTGGTTTCCCCTTTCTGAGAATAGGGAAGAAGGGTATGGGGGGTTTGTCTTAGGGAGTTGGGCATCTTGAGGGAGGAAAATCTCAAAAATTTGGGCTCTTTGGGGAAAAGATAGGTTTTGGTACAACTCTGTTAGGATTTGAAGGTTGAAAGGGGAGGCGGATTCAGCTCTAGATATCTATA
>JZKD02S1893467.1:126883-141767 GCA_000966675.3 Picea glauca | reverse complement strand
CAAAATATCCTATGAGCAAAGTACTTCTGGCCTTCTTTGTTTAAAGACTGTATTACTGCTGTCCAGAAGTGACATGTTTGTCAAACGTATAATAATAAAAGAAGATCTCATCCCACTCCTTTAGACCTTATAGTTTCCATTGGTCCTTTCGCAAAATAGGGCGTTGATTTCATGACATGTAACCCTCACTCAGACAGGGGGCATGGATACATCATTGTAGCCATGGATTATTTCACTAAATGGGCTAAGGTGATGCCTACATTCAATAACACCAGAAAAATTTCAACACTCTTCATATTCAAGCATATCATCACTCAATTTGGAATCCTGCAAGATATCGTTACTGATCACGATAGCCATTTTCGAAACTTCATGTTGTCTGAGCTTACTAAAAATTTGGGTCTTCAGCATGAAAACTCAACCCCCTTCTATCCATAGGCCAATGTCTAGGTTGAAGTAATAAACAAAGTTATTATCACTATGCTTCGATGGATGATAGGAATTCAGAAGACAAGTTGGCACACAATGTTGTTTTCATCATTATGGGCCTATCAAACATCTACAAAGTTTTTAATGGGGTTCACACCTTTCCAGTTAGTGTATGGTATCGAGGTTGTCCTGTCGATTGAATGTGAGATACCATCTTTGAAGCTAGCCATTGAAATTCTCCCCAACACCTCTACCAAAGAGGAACATCTATTCTACCTGATGCAATTAGATGAAACCCATTGTAATGCCAACCTGGTTATTGAAACTCAGAAAAATAATGTCAAATACCAATAGGACAAGCATATCAAGCCACGTGTTTTCTCTGAAGGTGATCTAGTTCTCCTCTATGAAAAAGATCTTGATTTACTAGGGGCCAAAAAAATCGAGGCTATGTGGCGAGGTCCTTATATTGTCAAATGAGTGTTGGAGAAGGGATCTTATGAGTTAGTGGATTATGATGGCATTCCTTTGAGTGAGCCTAGGAATGGGATTTAATTAAAGAAATACTATGCTTAGGCCATATTTGCATGAGTTCTTGTATTCTTATTGTATCATACCATTGTGTGCTACTTTTGTGTGTTTTTTCATTATTTGGTTTCAACCCCCAGCTACTTACCTTGCATTGAGCTTGGTTTCTAGATGTCGGTGCCTTCGCGGCCCTACATTGGCTTCACCGATGGCACTAGTTGTAGTACTCAGAACTTAGCATCTGCTTCTTGGGAAATCTATGCACCTACAAACAAGTTAATCAGTTTACATGGTGTCTTCCTCGGTCGTGCAACTAACAATATCGCAGAATATAGTGCATTCATCGAATTGTTGATCGACGCTATTTCAATTGGAATCCGTCAATTTGTTGTACACCTTGATTCACAGTTAGTGGTACTACAGTTAAGTAATGTCTATGCTATCTGAAGTCCTACTTTGTTACGGGTATATCTACGAATTCACCTCTTGGAACATTATTTCGATTACATTGAATATCAACATATTCCTAGATGTATAAATACATTGACAGATGCATTATCTAATTATGTGTTAGACAGACATTTGAGACACATATAAATTCAACCACAATTCACATTAAAGCAAGTAATCCAATAGAAGCCTCATGCATATATATAACGATAAAAATGTTTTACAAATAAAGTGTTTTCGTTCGAAGACCAAAAATATCAAAATGAGAAGCACTTGGCTTCATATACAAAATATCATCAAGGATGTTTCTCACGGTAGCACACTACTGCCCATGCTACCGTATGTAGTAGTCGATTAAGTGAACTATATATGCCCACAGTATGGCACTGATAACGCTTCAAAATTGCATCGATGGAGATGTTTGAGATATTTGTTTTCAATCCCTCTAGGTTCTGTTTTACTACCTCATAGTCACCAACATCCCATCTTGCTACCACAAATGCTTCTCCTCGTCTATGAATAGGGGATGTACCCGAAGATCGGTGTGTCTCTACATCTGGATCCTCAAAAAATTTTGATTAGTCATTGGATTGAAAGCATGAAAAACATTTTGTATTTCAAAATTCACAAAAACATCATAAAAGAAAAATGTATTTCTTACCTAGGTCTCCCCACCAAAAGCCTTAGGGTAGAACTAATTTGGGGTCACCTCTGAAATCCAACCTGACATATGCATAATTGTCCACCATCAAAAGTTGAGGCCTCAACCAGTCAAAAAATACATCATTATACATCACGATGGGGCCGGTGACATGTCGGGCCATGAGGTCACACCACCTCTTCATCCTTGGGTCTCATGGAGCTGGTATGCCCCACTCTACCTGTAAACATAAATGGGGGGCCCTATCTAGGAAGAAAGACACTAAGATAGACCCGTATCCAAAAAAATTCAGGTCCCCTTTCTTGCATTTTGTCAGCTGTGTCTTCATGCTACGAAGAATTTCGTCACTCCAGTTAAAAACCCGATGATCCATGCACTCTACTGCATATTGAAAATATCTTTGGAGGGCCATGTGAGGATATTCACTCCCCGCCATACGTGCAATGCTAAAAATAATAGTCTGGAGGGATAAGTCTCAGACACTCATGATGGAAAATTTTGCCTTGTGTCTCTCTACCTCGGGATCACAATATCAAAGGAGATATTCACTCATTGGTAGACCACCACCTCTGCCTCCTATCAAGGTCACATGGGATACATCACGAGATAACCCCATCAAGAAATAGATATCTTTAATATCTAAGGATAGTACGTGGGCACCCACATGAAACACCTTCTGGTCCACATCCCACATGTGGACTAGATACTCCAGTAACCTCAGTTGGGCCCTCATGACCTGGATTTTAAAGAATTTCAGTAAACCACACTATCAGAGGGAATTTACAGTGCCCGGGTCATTCGAAGAAAGGAAATCATCATCTTTGTGTTCCCTCTCCCTCCACTCCAACATTTTGATGATCAAAAACCCGCATTGGGATAGTAAAGGCAAATTCGTATCCTCATTTGTTGCATTGAAAAGTTTTTATTGGCTAAACGTGTATGAAGAAAATTTTATTTTCGACTACCATAGGTGGATTATTACACATAGTGTGGGGTTTCCATAGGTGAACCACAATATTCTTGTGGAAACCCATGGTTTCCGCAGGTCCCGACATAGGTCACCTGTGGCAGCCCATGTGCACACCTATTGGCCTAAAATTCAACTCAAAAATCAATTTTACACCAATAAAAATGAAATTTAATCCATTGAAAAGAAAGAGGACAAGGAGATTACCGTTTTGATGAAATTTGTTTGTTGAATGGTCACTTGTACCTCCCACAAGTGACAACCAAAGTCTGGGGTAAAAATAGGGTTTCTAGGCAAGATTTGGTTAAAATGCAAATGAAATAGTAAAAAGACATTTTACCTATATTTACTTCATTTTTTACTTTTTATATTAATATTTCATATTATTTTATGCATTTTGTTCGAAACCTAAAGGTTTAGTGGTCTCGTGAGTGTTTTTTTTTCTCGCAGATGGAAGAACTAGGATCCTGAACAATGAAATACAAATATTTTTCTTGATTTGTTTTTTTGTTTGTCACATGTACAAGTACTTTTTAAGGTTTTTCAGAAAAACCTCAAGCCTAGTCTTTGTTCGTTCTCATGGTTGAAAATCGATGAGAACGCAACCAAGTATACTTTTTTCGTCTTTTCGTACTCGACATGGTAACACAAAAAAAATGAAGCTCATGGAGTATCCTTTAAGCTCTTTTCACGCTCCATAAAAATGAAAAGATTGTCGAGCGACCTTGTTATTTTCACGCTCGTAAAAATATTTGAAGAAAATGTTTGATGGGAGATAGTTTATCAATTTTTCGGTCTCATCGAACTACTTTACAAAAAAGGAAATGAGAGAGTTCTCTTTAAGTGTTTTTCAAACTCTTTAAACATGAAAAACCCTGATTTTTCTATCTTTGGACTCGTTAAACAAACATCAAAAGACCCATATGGGATCGAACCACTCTTTCTTAGGGTTCATTAAACATACTCCGAGGGACTCTTCTAAAGGATGATCTTACATCAACAAGCATATGTTATCTTCATCAAGCTTGCGTAAAAATAAAGAGGTACT
The DNA here is from genome assembly GCA_000966675.3 of Picea glauca. NCBI lineage: Eukaryota > Viridiplantae > Streptophyta > Pinopsida > Pinales > Pinaceae > Picea > Picea glauca. The sequence continues at coordinate 137,684 of JZKD02S1893467.1, read as the reverse complement.
CACCAAAAATATTGGGGGACAATTTGATAAAGAAATGTGTCTCAGTATTTGTGTTAGTGGCAGTAATAGTCGCTCTTGAACACAACACCCCCTTCGTCATTGAACCCAGGTTGGGAAATTAATTCATCTCTCGTCTGACCTTCTACAAGTTCATATCTTGGGTCATCTTTGAGTCAATGCTTCCAATACCATTGTCGCATCATTCATATGTTCAATATAAGTCCAACCTTGCACAAGCCTTCTATCGAGTCGACCATCTACAATTATCAATTATTACCATGTCGGCCTTCCCTGTGTCAATTTCAAATCATTTTCATACTTTAATCTACCCTAAATCTATTACTTATTTTGCATCATTGATGGGGGATACATCAATTCCCTCCTGTTACGAGTCTTTTCCTCTCGAATTCAACTCATCATCCGGGAATAAGACCTAGAAATCATTTAGTACCTTAGAGCTTGCATGCCTCAATGGCAGGTTTCTTCGCTTTCAACAGTGCATTCACATCATTGGTCCCTGATCGAGAGATCCTATCGAGTGTTCAACTTCATCTCATTTATTTTCATTTGATGGATTGTACTAAGGTACCTTGGGAGTCATTAACATCAATGGTGATTTCCCTTGCACTTGTTAACAATTTTCATTAATGACTGATAATCAAGTGGTTTCTACCATGTTCGACTTTAGCACCTGTAATCACATGGATAGATTCGTACTTATGGACAAAGGGATTGAAGACCTTGGATCTCATCATTTTGGTCTAGGTTGTGATGGAATATTTATGATTTGTATTGACACATAGATCCACTTTGTATTTCTTGTGGCTATGTCTGAATTTGAGTTTTCTAGATCATAGATACATAGTGTATTCTTGGTGGATATCTAGAATCTTGGTGGCCATGACTAACATTTATGGTTTAAATCATTTGTAGTCTAAGCATGGGAACGCCTACCTCAGAAATGGTATAATATTGCATAGATGCTTGGTTGTTTGCAGGTTCCCGATTGGTGCACTCCTTATTTCTGACACACACACACACATTCTACAAAGTATTTGGGTTGTCACAAATTCCAACCCCATACTTTGGGGGGCATTTTGTTACACATTATTTTGGTCACCCTGGTGATGTGTCTACAAGAATGTATTCAACCTCTCAAAAGGATATTTCCCATGAGAAAAGTAACTGGTTTCCTTCTGTTACGCATCAAAATTACTCATTCCAATGATGGTTAAATGTCGTCATTATAAATATTGCAAGTGTCGCTAGTGTCACAAACATCACACTGCCTATGTCATCTCCTTAATGACATCGTAAGGAAACTAAGACACCTCAAATACTAGTTTGAAGAAGGAAAATCAATTGACAGAAGAGAACAAACCTTGTGCCACTGGAAAGAGCCACTAAAACATCAATTTTGGGAAGGAGTGCTCCCCTACCTACTGACAGGGAGCATTCATTCTCTATACTCTCTTACAAAGGAGTGTTCTAGTGCTCTGTGCCCCTTTTGAGGGAGCGTTACTCCTTTTTGGGAGAAATTCAGTTTGTTGGAGGAAATCAGGGGACAATCCCCTCAATATATGAAGGTAGTTGGGTTCAAATCTTGGGTCAAGGGATGATCCTAGGAGAGATCCACAATTGAAGGAGAGGAATCCTCAGCTTATCCCAAAGATATCTCAAGTGGTTAGGCCTCTCTAAACCTATATAAGGAGGTCTCCTCATGGTAGAAGACATGGAGATTGAGAATTACATCAAAATTATGATCTCATGAGTGAGATGTCATCAAAGCAATCAACATAGATTACTTGAGAAAAAGGGTTGGAAAAGGAGAAATGGAGGAAGCTATTGCACCTTCATTCAAAGGATTGTAAGTAATTTTACTTGTTCTCATTAATGATCAATGCTTGGCTTGTTTCTTTCAAACTTATTCTTGTTCCGTATGAGTTTGCCTGCAGTAGATGTATCTATATTTGAGCTAGTATCAATAGAGTAGGAAGTTCATTGTATCTTTGTTTGTTCTATAGGACCTATCAGGGAGCTCAAGATCGAAGCTCAGCCTGGACTTTGCAGGGACAAACGTCGTTGATAAGGTACATATATTTCTTCTTCTCCTTCGTATGTTAGCTTGATTAGATCTAAAAGGATTTCAGTGTCCATGTTAAGAACTTTTTTGTCTTGGCCTTAGGAGTCTAGAGGCCAAGAGGGAATCCACTTGTCCATAGGGGGATTCACCTACAACAGAAATTGGTGACTCCACTGGGGAGAAGCTCTGATTTTTTGTTTCCCTTCCTAGATCTTGTTTTGGCCCTTTGCCCACTATTTTGACCCTCTCGATATTATTTTTTTTATTATTATATTTGATTGATTGCCTCTTTCTTTCATCTCATTCACACTGATTGACTGCGTCTATTTGGAAAAAAAAAAAATTGAGCACTTTTCTGAGTTTTGAGAGTAGAGAACTTCTCTTCTGTTACTAGCAGAGCACTAGCACTGCCTATTGGCCTCATACAGGGCGTTGGAATGCTCTGGTGCCCCTTACACCAGAGAGCTACCCCTTTCTGTGAGAAATTCTCCAGAATTTACATTCTCTGAAGCTATTTCTTAATCTTGGCATTGGCTCAGGAGTTTTATAAATATTAGTTCATTTTGGTATTGGCATTCAACACCCTGTTTTCTAAGAATTGATCTCTTCTTGATTAGGATTTTGACGTTTTCTTTCCTTTCTTTGAGATCACTCTTCGTCTTTGTCGATTTAGAGTTATCTTATTGTTTTTCTTCTCATTTATCTCGCTGACTGGAAACCTTTGTGAGGAATTTCAAAGATCTGTGCACCATCCCATCTGATCTTTGAGGTCATTTTTTCCCAAATCTTTTTCAATTTTTCTTTTGAGTCTTTGGTTCTCTTTTTGCAAATTGTGTTATCTTTGTCTTTCTTGTTTAATCATAATGAGAGTGTGTTTTTTTTGAGTGAAATCTGCTTATGGTTGTCTGAATCTTATATATCTTAAAGTCTAATTAACATCATAATTTTTTTACATCAAATTGAACATCACTCACACACAAAGCAGAAGGATACTTTTTATGATTATTTCTGGATATCAGAAAGGAATTTTCTAAAATTTTTAGCATTGCATTGGATTTGATTGAGAAACAATTGTATGAGGATGTTGCATTTTAGTGTTCGATAATGAAAAAAACTTTATCTCCTTCCCTTAAATAGGAATTCATCGAAAAACAAGACTGCTTATCATTTTATTATGCATTTTTTGGGAATTGAGTCATAACACCATAAATTTCATTGTCATACACCCATTCAGTAAAGAACAACTGCAAAATCAATGCTAATTAAAAATTATATAGAACATTTTTGTTTTTAGGATCTTCCACCAACATTAGACTGGGATTAGCACTTTGTATTAGGTTGTGAGTACAACTCTCCAAATTTYTCAGCACAAACTATAACACCMTGTTTCCCTGAGTTTGTAAAAATAACTATACTGGCCAAGAACTGTGGCAAACTCAAAAATGTGAATGTGTGATGTGAATGGACCTTGTGAAAAAGGTCGATGAATGTGAATAATAKATTGTAGGACTGTTGAGAGGGGATATGATGAAAAAGAGACCATGATGGCTGAAGAAAGGTGGTGGAAGGCACCTGGAAAGGTGGTGTTAACTTCCACTAAAACCAATACCGTATTTGGACTTCACTAGCCCGGAGAACCAAGAGCGGCTCACTGGCCCCGAATTAAATGGCTCACCAGGATTGGAAGGTAAATGGATCTTCATGAGTAATGAGGGATGGGGGGGGGGGTGAACCGCCCATCTGTAGAGCCGTCAGGCCTAACCAATGTGAGGGAAATCACGCCACACACAACCTCACAAGAGGAAAAAGGCATGAGGGAGAAGCAAGAAAGTGGCAGACGCGAGGGAAGGAAGAAAACTCTGGAAAATACAGAGTGAGTGATAGTAGAGAAGGGGGAGAGTAACCCTCGTTCTCAGTCACTGGCAAACAGAGACGTAGTCTCGCAACATCATTGTCTCAGCTTGGGGGTGGCTATTGGTAAATCCTATCAGAATTGTTGAGCCTACGGTTGGGTGGAAACGAGCACCCCTCTCAGCAGTTGCATTCACATCTAGTGTTATTTTTGATAAGTGTTTTACATATTGCATCTTGAAATTTATATGCTAACATGTATGCTCATAGTCTGTGCAGTTTTATGAGTGGTTTGAGTGTAAGACTGCCTGTATAGTGTTTTGATTTAGAAATGGTGATTGCATGCTTATAATGGAAAGTCTACGTATGGCTTATGTTTTATAAATCGCTATTTATATGCATACCGATCTAATTCAGACTTCAAGTCTGCATTTGGGGAAATCTATGTCATTATTCATCCTCAGGTAATACCCTGGATAGATCTCCCTAAAGAGACACCCTTCTTAGAAAGCTCACCAAGAATCTGGAAAAGGATTCGAAAGCGAAAGCCTTAGTAACCCGGTACGAGTAAGAATGATCCTCTTGAAGTCCTGAAATAATAGCATAGGGATAAGTATTGATCGACGAATGAGATACTTTCAAAAGGATTGTGGTCATTCACGATTGTTAGATTGGAGGAATACACAAGGGCATTAAATGCCTTCCCTTTTTCTTCCTTCATCTTCATGATTAGCGAAGAAATTGGGACCGTAGATCCCCAATATCCGTGGGAGTATCTGGACTGTTGGTTTTTCCGCGTCCAAGGAGCAGCAGGAGAGTGTTCAATGCAGGACAGGTTTGAGCCATCATATCTTGGTCTAAATAGCCAACAACCATTGGATATGTCAAGAGTTGCACAAGGTTTAAAACCTCGCGTGAAGAGCAGAAGAGTGAAAGTCTCGAAGGGGTTGTATCGAGATATCGACGTTTGAAAGTTTGGGAGTCCGGAGGATGAGAGTCTGGGCACTCGACATCAGAAATCGTGAAACTGCAAAAGAATCTGAGTCGTTCATCTGAGAGCAAACACATGTCACGAGATTGCCCATATTGAGGATTCAAACATCAAGAGTCATAGAGGGAAGCCTTTCGACTTCACTAGCGGAAAATTTGCAAGAGGATCAGGAACCCCATTGCCTATCATGCATTCGGGGGTTCAGAGGTTGAAAGGAGTCATTTTCGACTTCACGAGTAGCGAAGTGCTGAGAGCCAAGCCTGAGAGAACATGTGGCAAAACTTCAAGGTGGATCCTACGTGATTGACCAATGGACACGCATCGCCTGGAGAAGGGAGTCAACGCTCCATTGACTTCTCACATCTCGGGGATTTGTGGGATAAGAGCATGAGATCTCAACCCTTCGACTCACAAAGTCATGATTAGTGAGAACACGAGAGGGAAATAAATATCTCTTGTCAGGGTTTCACAAGAAGAGAGCGCAAGAGTTGGGTGCTCCAACTCACAAAGTCGCGAAGTGCGAAGTGGCGAGGAGGAAAATATGAACTATTGGATCCAGGAACGGGAGGACTGTTGGATCAGAACTCCGTGGAGATATCGTATATCAGGAGTTTGGGGTTTCAGAGGTTGGAAGGGGTCACTTTCGACCCTATAAGCTACGAAGTCTCGAGAGATGGAACCCCCTTTGTACTTCTAATATAGTTTGAAGCCCACCTCTCATGGTGCAAGATCATTATAGATTAGGAATAGGTGTTGATGTGCCTGTCATATCCCAATTACCTTAAACATCTATTACCTATACCATACCTTTAGATCACTTTACTTGTTCAACCATTAGTTCTATCACACCATCTATTGGTCTGAATATGCAGTCTGTCGGTCCAAATTCCACCATTTCTCTCCATATGGCCCATTCTATGATGGTCCCTCATGTTGCGACTATACCCACTGGTAATTTTGTGGTTATCCAAGATCCCATCGGTACACCACTATCATCTTGACCTTCCTCGTCACTTCCCCTTGGGTATAGAGCACTCAATCCTTCCATTGTCAACACTACCCAAGTTATACCCAGAAGTTCTATACCCGCACAACAACCCAGAGGGACCAGTCTTGGTGGCTCTAATCCATTAAGCGGCAATGGTCAATCATTTACATTTGGTTTCCAAATTCTAGGAACTCAACCTCCATTTGGAGGGCAACCTTTTTTGGGGGGGAAACCTCTATTTGGAGGGAAACCTCCATCTGGGGGACAACCTCCATTTGGAGGGAAACCTCCATTTGGTGGGCAACCTTTGTTTGGGGAAAAACCTCATGCTGGGGGGCAACCTCAAACTGGATCCCATCATCAACCTTCTGGACATAATGCGTCTGCAATACCCAATCCCTGGCACACTCCTTTTTCGTGAAATCCATTATTCCCTTCAGGGAAACATTCTCAAGGACAACAACAACCTTATCCTCGTTATGGACAAAATGTCTATCCACCTTATGGACAAACTCATCAACCAAATTATAATCCTCAAAATCCATCAGGTTATCCTCCGCTCCCAAATGTCACTCAACCCTCTTTAAATCCTCTCTACACTGGTCAACAACAACCGTATACAGGAGGACCTACTGGTTACAATTATCCACCTAATCCAGTTTATGGTCCTACTGGTGTTCCTATTCCACACTAGTATCACCCTTAGGTCAACCAACAACTATCATTCCTTGCTACTCTGAATCTCCTAGACTTGTCTCGGTTGACCAATGATCCTATACGTCATTATCCTTTCTAGCCAGTAATTCCAACTAAGCTCCCTTCTAATATTTCAAAATTTGATGACAAATCTGGAAAAGAACCCAATAATCATGTAATGGATTTCCATTTATGGTGTGCATCAAACTCCTCAATGGATGACTCTATACATTTGCATCTTTTCCAGCGAACTCTTACAGGTTCGGCAGCCAAGTGGTATATTGAACTGCCATATGGTTCTTTTCAAGATTTCAACTCCCTTTTCATGTCCTTCCTCACTCATTTTCAACTACCCATTCGATACGAGACGGGTACTAAACTCTTGAACTCGCTTCATCAAACCAATTCCGTGCACATCTCTGATCACATTCATGAATAGAGACGAAGATGAAGGTTAATAAAAGAAATCATTCCTGACCAATTATTAGTGGAATGGTTCACAAAATCACTTTTACCCTCGATCGCTCGAGACGTCGCTATGGGTGGCGTAGTCACCGAAGAGGAAGCCATTGCCAGGGAACAATACTTAGATCTGGTATACTCACAGTCTAGTACTTTCTATGAGTTAATCCCAAATACTACCCATGCCACTACTGATCCATCCAAACCTTCATCCTCATCACATGCGGATGGCATTATTGGTTTTGTCAAAGCTCAATCTACATCATAGTCAAATGGAGTTGTACCTAGAAATTCTTCCATGTCCACTCCTAGTTCGACCACACCCTCTACATCATCTCATACCCAATTCTCCAAGGTAAATGTAATTCAGTCTACATCCTCGCAGTAGAGTGGAGGTAAAAAAAATAAAAAGAATAAAAAAAAAAGACTAATAATAATGAACAACCAAAAGCTTGAAACCCACCACCTGCTAACGAAAATAAACCATAGTGGAAACTGAAGTTCCCATGTCTTATCTGTGGTGACGATCACTACAATCGAGACTGTCCACATCGGGATGAAGTGGCCAAACTCTTTAAAGGAAATTCACAACCCATCGTGGTTACCCAACCTTTTCCTCAGCAACAATCCATGGTTGTTCAAACCCCCTCCCCAGGGGGAAGTTCCATCTACACTCCTCATGATGAAGCCTCGACAAGTGCCCACATCTGTCTCTTCAATGAGATTGATTTAACCACTCACTCGATGAGATACGACACACTAGTTAAACAAGATAAAGGGAAGATCACTAACAGTTCTCCTCAGGATCCACCACCATCATCCGTTAGTCCTCCATCCATCAGTCCTCCGTCTGGACCACTCTAGATCAAGAAAACTATGTTCGACTCTATCTTATGCCCTCCTAAGAGCACTATCCAAAAGTCTACCTTTAATACTAGCTCAAATGTCACCCAACACTACAACATTGTTGAAGATCTGGCTCATGCACCGTGTGCTATGTCTGCATTAGAAGTTCTACAACACTGTCCCAGTCAACGTAGAACAATATTGGCCATTATTGGCGTTTTTGACCCCGAGTCATCTAATAATATCATGTTTAACTTGGATAATTTTACATCTAGACTCTCTCACCAACTTTCTTTCCAAGTTGATGTTGTTGTTCACAATCAACAAATCCATCGAACTATTCTGGATGAGGGAGCCTCAACTTGTGTCATGTCTCTATCCTATTGGAAAATCTTGAAATCACCTGCACCTAATAAATCCCTAATGATGTTACGTGTGTTCGATGGGAGAGGTTTTCATACGCATGGACTTTTGTAGTCCGTGTCCGTCCAATTAGGTGGCCAAACCATATCTGTTGACGTTGATGTGGTTGATGCTCCTCTTGATTACAATTTTTTTCTCAGAAGAAGTTGGTTCTATGCTATGACTGTTGTCGCTTCGTTAGTTTTTCGATGTGTGCAATTTCCTCATCAAGGAAAAATTGTCACCATCGATCAGTTGGATTTTGGCACACCTGATGCTCGCACTCCTGCTACCAACAATATTCCATTCTTGGGAGATCACAAAATCACATATGAAAGCATTGGTGTTGGATTGTTGAAATATTCTAGCCTCATGGGTACCTTCCCTGCACCACATCCACCCACTACACATCATATTGCCATGTTCAATATGATTTCAACTACAGTTTATCAATCCTTGGAATCATCTAACACTTGGATTGTACCCAATCCATTGGAATTTGATGCACTAGGTAACATCATGCCACTTAGTCCATATGAAACCTCATACGTTTCCATCCAATCTTCCTCTCCCTCTTCGAATGACCTACATCTCTTGGCACCTGACACTTATTCGATACCATCATGGTTAAATTCCTTGTCATCTGCAATCAACTACATTTCTCAATTTTTTCCTTCAGATGAATCCATAATGGAAATGCTTAACCTCGACGATGTACCTTGGGATGATATCCACCATCGGTCCTCTTTTCTTCCACCTATCGAAGAAATTCAAGAATACATACACTCTGTCTTCCCTCTTGATGTTGTCAATTTTCCACAATCTCCCATCCTCACACAAGATACTCTTTCTGATGGGAATTTGGGCAACATATCATCAACGATCGTTATTGATATTTCAAACAAGGAAGGTTTCATGGAAAACATTAACCTCAGAGCAAATTTCTCACCCTAGGAAGTGGTCTCTTATACTGCTTTATTTAAATAATTTTGCGATGTCTTCGCCTAGAGCTATGAAGAGATGCCCAGGATTGATCAGTCGATCGTTGTACATGAGATTAAAACCTACCTTGGTGTCAAACCTGTTCGACAGAAACTCTACCCAGTCCACCCTAAAAATACCATGGCTATTAAGGAAGAGGTTGAAAATTTATTGAAATTTGGCTTCATTTATCCTCTCCCCTTGACATAATGGGTTTCCAATATCGTTCTGCTTACTAATAAACAAGGGACCATTCGCGTCTGTGTTGATTATAGGGATCTTAACAAGGCTTGTCCAAAATAAAACTACCCAACACCCTTTATCGACCAAATTATTGATACTTGCATTGGTCGCATAATTTTCTCTTTTATGGATGGTTTCTCAGGGTATAACTAGATTGACATCTTACTGGCTGATCAACATAAGACAACCTTCATCTTCCCATGGGGAACTTTTGCATATCGGAAGCAACCATTTGGCCTTAAAAATGTTGGGGCTACGTTCTAGTGAGCCATATCCTACGCTTTCCATGATATCAAACATATTGCGGAACCTTACCTCGATGACTTACCTGCCCACTAGGTTAGTTCAGGAGGTATTTTCTTAGGGTCGACAACTAATAACATGGCAGAATATCATGTTGTCATTGGAATTTTAATTGAAGCATCCTCCCTAGACATTTCTCGCATAATTGTCAATCTGGACTCTCAACTCATGGTATGTCAACTCAATCGTAGCTACGCTATTCAAAACCCTATCCTGCTATGTCTCCATCTACGAGTTTGTCATCTTGAATGAATGTTTGATTTTATCGAATATGGACACATACCAAGAGAAATTAATACCATTTCATATTCACTAGAAAATTACGTTATGGATAGATATCTCGCACATGGATAATCTGTCATAAAGGAAATGAATCACATCACATATCATCATGTAAATTAAAACACATCACATAAAAACATCATTTAAAAATCTTTTGGCATTGTAAAAACTCGAAAATGTGTATATATATGGCGTGACTAAAATTGTTTGATTACATAAAAAATGGTACATATATAGGAAAATTGTGGGTCCTCACACCCATAAACATCATCCTCCAGACTATACAATCATCAGGAAGATCCTAATCTCCCTGCATCACATTATGCTGTGAGTAATATATCACTGCATAGGCTATTCACCTCAGTAGAGAGTTAAGACTCTCGGACACGCCCATAGTGTGTCTCTATAGATGTAGTGGTATTTCTCACCTCCTGAGAGAATGGATACCTGTCGTGAGGCCTTGGAGGTTTCTTTCAACCTCCTGGAGTTCTCCTGCTGCTACCCCTTGATCAACTACAACCTGAGTATCTCTGCGATACCCCAATGCTGGCATATCTACTGGACGTAGTACTCCTCTATCTGCACGATGAAATGATATGTTTTTTAAAGATTCTTATATGTACCCCCAATATATATATATATATATATATATATATATATATATATATATATA
>JZKD02S1893467.1:103334-125212 GCA_000966675.3 Picea glauca | reverse complement strand
CTCTACCTAGATAAAGCTATAGGAACCCCTCTCTTCAAAAAACTGGTTATGAAATATACATCCTCCAGCTCGATGGTCATAATTTGCGTCCCTATCTGGAACCCTTTCTCTGCAACATTCCACAACCTGATCATGTATTTGAGAAGAAGAATCTTCTTCTTGATATTTTGCATTTTGAAATATTTGAGGAGACCGCAATTCCTCAACGTGGCTCTTGATCGTGGACTTTGCAGATCAGCCACATCATAGAGCTCATGTTCTCTTTCTTTCCACTCAAGCATGTTTCCGAAGTCACCTGCAATTAACAACAAAATTCATTAAATCATGATTTCAACAAATTTTTGGCAATTTTAAATTTAAAAAAAAAATGATTGTTTGTTTTTTCAAAATAACATTTCCCTTTTCATATGAACATCAAGACATCCATACACCCTTATATTAGCCATCTAAATGTTCAAAAACTCAAAACGCCCTCTTCGCATATTGAGCACGCGTAAGCCATTTTTGGGCATTTTTTCTTGTGATTTTTTGAGACAGCGCCCCCATTGCCACTACATCAGAGCATTGGCGCGCCATCCATGAGTTAAGCGGGGCATTTTCCAAGCCATGCAACGTAGACCCATGATTTTTAGGGAGCGCTGAGATTTTTGGGTTCTTGGGCTGAGCGAGGGCATCATTTTACATAACTTTTTAGTTCCTTAAAACAAAATTTAAATCATGCAAATGAACGAGAAGGAGAAGAACACCAACCTAGTCCAAATGGAGAGGAAAATGATCAAACATAGCTCTGACACCGAATAATTCAAGATTCATATCCAAAAACACAAATTTTCCACTGCTACAAATCACTACATAAATGAAATGGTAAATGAGATTTTTACCCCTTTTTACTATTATACTTTTCATTTTTTTCATATGATATAGTTATTTTTGGGTTTTTGAGAAATGTTTGGAGGCTTATTGATCCCCTGAAATGCGTTTTTTGACATTATTGGTAGGTTTTGAAGCAAGTTCTTTTCATTTTGTCTTGTCACCTTCATGAGCATAGTCTTCCTTCGTTCTCAAGATCAAACACATGAGAATATGCCCGGTAAACTTTTATCTCTTTTTCGGACCCGCATGGGTACATGAAAAAGAAACCGCCTGGAGTCTTTTTTAAACTCTTTTTAGACTCTCTAAACATGAAAAGATTGTTGAGTGATCTTGCTTCCTTTCCCACTCATTAAAAGGGTTGAAAAGGCATCTTTCGAGTGATAATTTATCTATTTTTTGGCCTCGCGAGACTAACATTATGAAAAAGGACAACATTGGAGTCATATTTAAGTTGTTTTCATATTCTCTAAATATGAAAATCATCGAGTTTACCTTCTTTGGACTCATTAAACAATCGTACATTGAAGGGCCCATACGGGACCAAACCCTTACTTCTTCTAGTTCACTAAACAAAGGAAGAGGGACTTACCGAAGGTGAATCATATCGAGCATGTGTTACCCTCCTCGATCTCGTTAAATTAAAAAGAGGTACTCGTCTATCTGGATGGGGGAAAAATTGAAAGAAGCGACCCAAACAGTTTTTGAGAACACTACCAGTAGATCTTACGGTCGTCCTTGAACATGACACTTTGTCTTTGCATGATTTTTAATCTATTGAACCTCTACATTGAGCCAATCCTATGAGTTTCTTTTACTCCTTTGGGTCACCTAACAAAAGTCATAGCATACACTGCATCCTCAAGTTTTGGTCCATGTCAAGTTTCTGTTGTTGTGCCTCAGTGTTCAAGGGAAGTATCTGCCTCGAGAGTCAGCAACCACAAATATCCTATTTCAATACCCATCTCAGTCCATGTTCATTTGATCTACCAATTACATCTCTATGACCATTTCATGTCATTGAAGGGGGATATATCAAGGCCCTCCTTCGACAAGTCTACTCCCATTGACTTCAACACATTATCAAGGACATAGACTTAGAAACCAGTTAGTAGCTTGGGACCTTCATGCCTCAATGGCAGGCCTCCTCGTGTCCGACAGTGGGTTTCCATCATTGACCTTTGATCAAATGATTCTATAGATGTTCCACTTCATCTCATCCATTCACTTTCGCTGAAATGTACTGGAGTAACTTGGTAATCATTGACATCAATGGTGATCTCCCTTGTGCTTGCTAATAGTTTACATCATTGACTAGTAATCAAGTGGTTTCTTCCATGTTCGACATCAGGACATCTATTCAGATGGTTAGATTCATACTACATCGGGATCGACAAGAAGACCCTAGGTTAGGTTTTCACTCTTATGCATACTTTTCCCAGGTTGCGAAGGATATCTTTTGAAATATGACACATATACTGTTACATAGATCCACTTTGTATTGGTCATGGATATGTCTTGTCATTTCGTAGATACATTGTGTATTCTTCATGGCTACGATCAGTTTAGGTCATGGGAGTATAGATCCACATTATATCTTCGGTGGCTATACCTTTTATCAATGTAATTATGGATCTATAGTGTATTTTATGGTGACCATACCTAAAAATACTTTATCACTCAAGCATAGGTATCCCTGCCTTGGGTTTGAACCATGTTATAATATTTGTTTTATGGTTGTGTGCAACATTTTCCAGTCTCTTTGCGTCCATACCCTTTCTCTAAAAAGTCTACAAAGTACTTCAGTCATCATCGTCTTCTGACTTCGCACTTTGGGGGGAAATATGTTACGCATCAAAATTACTCATTGCAAGGATGGATAAATGTCGTCATTAAAAATATTGCAAGTGTCGCATATTGGTTGCAAGTGTCGCTAGTGTCGCAAACATCACACATCCTATGTCGTCTTCTTAACGACATCGTAAGGACACTAAGACACCTCAAAGACTAGTTTGAAGAAGGAAAGTCAACTGACAGAAGAGTACAAACCTTGTGCCACTGGAAAGAGCCACTAAAACATCAATTTTGGGAAGTAGCGCTCCCTTAACTACTAATAGGGAGTGCTGGCGCTCTGTACTCCCTTACAAAGGAGTGTTCCAGCGCTCTGTGCCCCTTTTGAGGGAGCGCTACTCCTTTTTGGCAGAAATTTGGTTTGTTGGAGGAAATCAGAGGACAATCCCCTCAATATATGAAGGTAGTTGGGTTCGAATCTTGGGTCAAGGCATGATCCTAAGAGAGATCCACAACTGAAGGAGAGGAATCCTCAACTTATCCCAAAGATATATCAAGTGGATAGGCCTCTCTAAACCTATATAAGTAGGTCTCCTCATGGTAGAAGTCATGGAGATTAAGAATAACATCAAACTTATGATCTCATGAGTGATATGTCATCAAAGAAATCAACGTAAATTACTTGATAAAAAGGGTTGGACAAGGAGAACTGGAAGAAGCTGTTGCACCTTCATTCAAAGTATTGTAAGTACTTTTACTTGTTCTCATTAATGATCAATGCTTGGCATGTTTCTTTCAAACTTATGCTTGTTCCATATAAGTTTTTCTATAGTAGATGGATCTATATTTGAGCTAATATTAGTATATTAGGAAGTCCATTGTATCTTTATTTGTTCTACATGACCTATCAAAGAGCTCAGGATCGAAGATTAGCCTAGAATTTGCAAGGAAAAACGTCATTGATAAGTTACATATATTTATTCTTCTCCTTCGTATGTTATCTTGATTAAATCTAAAAGGATATCAATGTCCATGTTAACCACTTTTCTATATTGGCCTTAGGACTCTAGAGACCAAGAGGGAATCCACTTGTCCGTAGGGGGATTCACCTACAACACCTTCCCTACAAGGCTTGTTTTTAGAAGGATGTCCCAGGCTAGTAGTATTATACAGTGTGGAAATGTTGATTTCCACAGGCTACTCTAAACTTAGCCTATAGGGTTTCTGTAATATATCAGATATAAAAAGTATGAAGAACATAAATAAAATTCTAGAAATTGCAGAATAACAGTAATATAACCAGCATAATCTACACAATAACACATAAATGATATAAAAACAATATAAATAACACTTTGATTCAGAAAGCAATGTTCATGGGCCTCTTCGAGGGGGAAAGCTCCAGTTGAGTAGCACTCTGTTACAATGATCTCCAAGATAGGGTTTTCATACCCCCAACCCTTATTTATACTAAATATTTCTATCAAGAGAAGCATCTAGAGGAAGATCCTTCTAGAAGCAGAAGCTTCTATTAGGTCTTCTTACATCCGCCTTATTTTATTTTATTGAAAGGCCTTATTAATATTGACCTTTATTACATCCAAATATATTTCTCTATCTATGTGCGGGTTAGGACCTTAACATGTCCACCCTCTTAAAAACAACCTTATCCTCAAGGCTTGAGATGTGGAAACTGCTGCAGAATGGTAGTTGGTTCCCAAGTGGCATCTGTTGGAGTTGTATCTTTCCATTGGAATAACACTTCCTTGATGGTTCTCTGATGTAGGTGATGCTCACGTTGGTCCAAAACTTCTTCTGGCTGTAGCCAAATGGATCCTTCTTCAACTAACTTGGGAAGGTTGGTTTGAATTTGGCACCTAGTTCCAATCACCTTCTTTAAGCATGAAACATGAAAAACAGGATGTAGCTTCGAATGAATGGGCAGAGCTAACTGATAGGTGACTTGTCCCACATGCTTGAGAACTGTATAAGGACCATAAAATTTGGGCGCTAGCTTCTAACAATGCTCGACATTGAGGGAAGTTTGCTTGTATAGTTGCAGTCGCAGAAACACCTAATCCCCTTCTGCAAATTGACGTTCAAAGCGACCTTGATATGCTTGTTACTTCATGTGATTATGTGCCATGACCAAGTTCTCTTTGAGGGTATGGAGAATATCCTCTCGAACTGTAAGTGTTTGGTCAACCGCCAAGACCTTCGAGGTACCCGGTAAGTATGAGAGAATTGAAGGTGGCTTCTATCCATATACCACTTCAAAAGGAGTCATGTGTGTAGTTGTATGGTAGGAAGTGTTGTACCATGATTTAGCTAGGGGTAACCATTGAGCCCACTGATTTTTCTTTTCAGAGGCAAAACACCTCAGATATGTTTCCAAACACTTGTTGACAACTTCCGTTTGACCATCAGTCTGGTGATGATAAGCTATGCTGGGATGCAATTGGGTGCCCTATAGCTTGAACATTTCTTGCTAAAAATTTCTTATGAAAGTTGGGTCAAGATTAGAAACAATAGAGTGTGGCATGCCATGAAGCTTGAAGACCTAGTCCATGAAAATTTGAGCCACTGTGGATGCAGTAAATGGGTGTTGAAGAGCACATAAATGAGAATACTTGGAAAGGTGATACACAACCACCATTATGACTAATTTATTTCCCAATTTGGGTAATATGGTAATAAAGTCCATAGAGATATCCTTCCAAATAGAAGGTGGTATTGGAAGTGGTTATAGTGTGCCCGGAGATTTGACTATTTCTCCCTTGTTGCATTGACACACATCACATTCAACGACAAAGTTATGGAAGTCCTATTTCATACCATCCCAGAAAAAAGAACGTTTGACCCTGTCATAGGTTTTGGTGAACTCGGAGTGCCCCACTATGGGTGTAGCATGAAGCTCAGAAAGTACCATGGATATAAGCTTTGATTGTTTACTTAAATAAAAATGGCCTTTGTATCGAAGCTCATCCTAGAGCCAAGAGCACCCTGGGGGAGCTAGAGCATTGGTCTACAATTACTGGATCAGATGCGAATTTTTGGGGTCTTGTAGCCATTCCTGACAAACAACTTGGAGCCAATCTAGTACAATGAAGGAAAGAGAAAAAAGGGATCCTTCGTCTTCATATTTTCAAGACAGGGAATCCACCACCACATTGTCTTTTCCTTTCTTGAAAATGATCTCATAATCATATCCAAAGATTTTAGTCACCCATTTTTTTTTCTCCAGGGAGGAAATGCGTTGTTCTAGAAAGTACTTGAGGCTTTGATGGTCTATGTTAATTTGGAAATGTTGCCCCAAGAGATAAGGGCGCCACAGATCAACGACATGCAGAATAGCCAACATTTCCTTTTCATAGATGAGTTTGCCCAGATTCCTTTCAGATAGTTGCTTGCTGGTCAAGGCCAAAGGTCGCCCTCTTGCATAAGGACAATAGTGATTCCTTTCCCTAAGGCATCACATTCCAACACAAAGGTCTTTGTGAAATCAGGAAGGGCCAAAACTGGAGTGGTGCACATGGCCATTTTCAAGATTTGGAAAGCTTGAGTAGTGGCTGGAGTCCAAGTGAAAGAGTTCTTTTTGAGGGGAGCAGTGAAAGGTGCTGCAATATTTCCATAATTCTTAACAAACTTGCGATAATACCCTGTTAAGCCCAAAAATTGATGCAAGATTTTGAGAGTCTTTGGGTGTGACTAGTCTTGCATAGCTTCAATCTTTTTTGGATCCACCCTGACACCATCCTTGCCAACCAGATGACCCAAGTATTCTATTTCTGAGGCACCAAAGGCATATTTAGACTGTTTCAGGAAAAGTTGGTGCTGAGAGAGTAGATGGAGAACTCGATCCACATGAGTAAGATGGTATGTACAGGTTTTTCTATAGATGAGGATATCATCAAAGAAAACTAAGACAAAATGATAGAGAAAAGGACGGAAGACATGATTCATGAGGCTTTGGAAGGTGGAGGGGGCATTACACAAGCCAAAGGGCATGACCAAAAACTCATATTGGCCCTCATGAGTTCAAAAGGACGTCTTGGGAATGTCTTCCTCTTTCATACATATCTAGTGATAGCCCGAGTGAAGATCAAGTTTAGTAAAGAATTGGGCACCACTCAATTCATATAGGAGGTCATCAATGATAGGAATGGGGAATTTGTTTTTAATGGTTAGTTTGTTGAGGTCACGAAAGTTAGGATAAATTCTCCAAGAACCTTCTTTCTTCAGGACCATGACTACAAGAAAAGAGTAAGAGCTCATACTAGGGTGGATAATGCCTACAGTAAGGAGTTCCTGGACCATTTTCTCAATTTCATTTTTTTCTGAAAAGGGGTGGTGATACGGACGGGTATTGGGAGGAAGGATTCCGAGTACAAGGGGAATGGAATGATCATGAACACTGCAAGAAGGAGGGAGTCCTTGGGGAGTGGAAAATACCAGTTGATGTTTAGAAAGGAGGGCTTGGAGGTCTTGTAGCACCGGGGGTGTCTCTGTTGCTTGTATGGCATGGAGTTGGGAAATGACACCAGAATGACCTTTTTTGAGTAGCTTTTCCATGCGATGGGAACTAATGACCTCAGGTGAACCAACAGTGATGCCTTGGAATTTATATTGGTGGCCTTCCTGGTCGAATTGCATGGTTAATTCCTTAAAATCCACGAGAATGGGGCCCAAAGTCCTTAGCCAGTCGACACCCAACACAATGTCACAACTGCCCATGTCGATAGAAAACATATGGGATTTTAGGTGGTAATCACCGATTTGGAGACAAACATTTTCACAATGCCCTCCACATTTCATGGAACCACCATTGGCAATCATGATTTTGAAATTGTTGACGGCATGGATGTAGAAATGAGTTTTTTGGGCAATGTGACAATGAATAAAATTATGGGTGCTTCCACTATCGACCAGAATTATGACCTTCCGATGCTTGATGTAATCAATCAAGTTGAGGGTTTGGGGGGCAGAGAAGCCAGTGAGAGAATTGAGGGAAATGATCAGTTCCACTTTGAGAGGGTATGAGGGACGGGTTATGTCAGTGATTTTAGGTGACTCAGGCACAAGGGGAGTTTCAACATCCTTTTCCGAAAAATCCTCATAGATGGCCATAAAAATCTTTTGTTCCTTAAACTTGTGGCCCGGGAAATATTTTTCATCACAATTATAAAAAAGGCCTTTGAGTTGGCGTTCAGCCATTTCTGTCCTGGTCAATTTTTGGATCTTTAATGGGGCAAAGGGAGTGGTGGGATTTACGGGTTTAGGAAGAGGGATAAAGGAGGGTTTATGGTTTTGAGAGGATACAACCTGTTGTGCTTATTTATCTTTTTTAGTAGCCTCCACCCAACTCAAAGGTCGAGCCATGAGGACATGGGCTCGAATCTCATCCTTCAGGTCACTGATAAAACACTCTCGAAAGAAAGAATTAGTCATGCCCTCTGTTTCAAAAGCCAGGCACTCAAAGGTAGCTATGAAGTCTTCTACTATTCCTGATTGTTTCAACTTTGTCAAATGGCCCAAATGGTTGGTGTCAGTGTTAAAGCATTCATAAAGCTTAGTCACAAATTGGGTCCAAGCAATATACCCTTGACAAGAAGTTTTTCTCCATTGCCACCATTGCCAATGTTCTTGATCTAGATGGAGAACACCATATCGGAGTTTGGCCAAGTCATCTGTAATTCCGTATAAAGAGAAATAATGTTCCATTTGGGTGACCCAACCAGTGGGTTCTGAGCCATCAAACTTGGTCACATCCACCCGTGGAAGGCGTAGGTCACGTTGAAAGTGATGGTGCTGAAAGGTATGGGAATGGTAGGAATGTTCACCTTCAGTCTTTGGATGTGCTTCGGAGAAAGGATCATCTGTAGGGATCTTCAGTTTAGTGCAGAGTGATGCAAAGACAGATTCAAGATGGGTGGTCAGTTCTTGTTTGACTTCCTTCATTGAGGACTGGATGGTTGTATTGATGGATGTATCGATGGAGGCAACAATAGCACTGAGTTGTTTCACTTTTTTTGGGTCTCGAGGAAACTCGATTGCAAGGTGTTGAAGCGAGCTTCTAGGTCTTGGCTACGGGTATGGGCCATGAGGATGGGTGAACTGAAAAGGGGCAGGCAGGGTCAAAAATTTTATCGAAAAATGATATGGATGAATGTGATAAGGGAGAAGAGATGAAGCCAATGGAATAGCTCTCAAATAATGGTGAAACAATTTCCAGACTTTCTTTTTTTTCTTTTACACCTATGGAGTTATACTCCACTCTGAAGAATACTGTAGCGATGAAATCCCCAAATGCTTAACCAGAAATAAATGTGTATTTACTTGGAAACTCGAACACAATTGCACAGCAATAGATCTTGTCTGTTTTAATTTGTTTACGTTTCTATCCCCCAAGGGTTAGGTATTCAAGGGTTCTACAAACAAGGGTTTTCCTATGCTATATCTCTCTGATATACATGTAGGGTCCAACATTAGTACTTGACCCAATATCTCAGGGCACTAACTAAGGAGGATAGACCATACCCTTAGTTGTACTACCCAACTACCCAGGTACTAGAGAGTATCTTCCCAAGTGTTGTTCTTGGTGGCACTATAGTAGTTTGGCGGCTGATCGATTTATCGAAAGAGGGATTTAGGAAATCTAGGTCGAAGCATACACAGGTGTTTTCTGATGCACTACCACTCGAATGGGTGCCAAAAGGGGTTACAAGGGTGGTCAACAGATGTGTTCTTAAGAACCACTTGTATTTCCTGCATGTATGAATCCCTCAACCACGGGTTTATGCGTGTAACGACAGATCTCTGTGGCTTAAAGACGTCGAAATACATCTCTACCCTAAAAAACAAATCCCATAATTTCTGCCAATGAAAGTGCTCTGATACCACTTGTAATATACAAGATATAAAAAGTATGCAGAACAGAAATAAAATGCTAGAAATGGTAGAATAACAGTAATATAACTAGCATAATCTCCACAATAACACATAAATGATATAAGAACAATAACAGAAATAACACTTTGATTTAGAAAGCAATGTTCATGGGCCTCTTCGAGGGGGAAACCTCTAGTCGAGCAATGCTCTATTACAATAATATCCAAGCTAGGGTTTTCATACCCTCGACCCTTATTTATACTAAATATGTCTATCAAGAGAAGCATCTAGAGGAAGATCCTTCTAGAAGCGGAATCTTCTATTAGGTCTTCTTACATCCGCCTTATTCTATTTTATTGAAAAGCCTTATTAATATTGACCTTTATTACATTCAAATATATTGCTCTACCTATGTGAGGGTTAGGACCCTAACAGTTTCTGCAGGCTGCTATATAGACAGGGTGCGACGACGTTCTAAAACTAAGAAAAAGGATGAATTTCATGAAAGTTCTAGAAGGAATCTTCTAGAATATGAGGTGGCATATATGTGGTTGATATCCTACCCGCCTCTCTGATTTGGTGGGATCATCTTGATCTCTTTAACCATCTCTCTTTCTCCTATATAATGATGGATTTATCATGGAAAAGGTTAAGAATTAAGTAAGCAAGAGCAAGTAAGGAATGATTAAGGTTGAATAGGATGTGAATTGTGTGAAGTACTCTACATCAGATGCTTGAAGGCGTCATCTCATCTTATCAAGTTATTGCGGATCATCTTCACGCAAGCTTGGAGCAAGTGTGTGTATCAAGAGCAAGGGAGCTTAGCGACATCGAGGTTGTTTGGTTGTATCTTCCACTTTCTGTTAATATAATACAGTGACATGTTTCTTTCCCATAAAATCATTCTCATTTTATTACGTGATTCCTTGATCACATGTATAAGTCTTCATTGAATATACTATTATTGCTTTCACTTTGGTTGATTTGTGTTTCATTGCAAGATCAATAACACAAGAGAATCAGAGTGAAGAAGGTACAACAAAGACATAAGGAACTGATATTCAAAGTATGTTGCTCATCCTTTCCTTGATGGTAGATTCAATGATTATAGCTTAGGGAAAGTGTCATGTCTTGTCTTTTTTTTTTCTAGATCTAGGTGGATCTAGGGAGATCAGTTTATGTCTGCATTTATTGATATATCCAATAACATAACTTCCCTTTCTTGGTGGCATGTTGGCCAAGTATCACTTTTAATCCTTGATTTTGAGGTGGTTCTGTTAGACGAACTTTCTTTTGTTGTATCTCCAAAGTTTCATCCCTTCTGGGTATGAAACTTTCTTTTTTGTAGGTCTCTGATATTTCTTCTCTAGAATTCCACAGGTATGATCAAAATTGGATTTTCCAAGTGAAATTTACAGTAACTTCCCCACAACTTGTTGATTTTTGTCCTTTCAAGGAGATATCACTTGTATAATGTTCCCCGCACAAAATAATTGATATACAATTCTAAAAATTGTACCATAAATACTATGGATTTTCCACTATCCAATGCAACTAGTATCACTCAATTTGGATACTCTAAGAGGAAGTTATGATTGGTTTACTCGGAACAACTGCTTGAGACTAGTCAGATACCCTATCTTCCATATGGTATATCTACAAATGTAAGATGACCCAGAAGATGAAATTTTTATCACAGATACCTTACTCATTTATGAGAATAACCTCCATATTTCATTGTTTGACACATTAGATAAATGTTTTTATAGCGAAAATTCCACAAGGACTCAATTCAGGATGATTCGAGAACCCTATCTTACATAGGTTGTATCTACGAAAGTATAAGGCCTCAGGCACTTAAATCTTGACCCAACATACCTTTATCCTTCTACTAAATATCCTCCAAGGGGTTCCTTCTAAAACATCATAGAAAATAATTATAGTGAAAATGCTAAGGTATCTTAGATGTAGCAGCGAAACCCCGAGACCTTGAGCTTTGATACCATATGTTAAGAACCAAATATCAATATAGCATAGAAAAACCTTAGAATAAGTCCTCAGCACCTTGAAAAAGAGAGAATTTCATATAATAAGCCTCTTCTAGTGGGAAACCTCCTTTTACACCACATAAATGTTCAAGTACCAGATGATTCCAAATGAAAATGTCTCCTAGGTATATATATGAGACTAGGAGGTACAATTACAACTAATGGACCCAAGCCGACATAAATAAAATAACATTACTAATGTAATATTCCCTAATTAAGGGGTAATGTGCTACTATTTAGGGCTTAACATAATTTCAAATGGATGTTGTAGATATAACAGAGCCAAAACTGGAGTGGTGCTTAAATTTTCCTTTAATGTATTGAAGGATTTATGTTTCTTTCCTCCCCATTTAAAGAATTTTTTAACACTTTTTAATGAATGTAGAGGAGCTCCTATGTAAGAGAAATTATCAATGAGTTTCCTCCAATATTCTATTGTTTCTAAGAAGTTCCTGACTTCTGTGGCAGTAGTTGGCTTGAGCCGTTTCACAATAATTTCTAATTTTGAAGGATATGTCTTTAGCTTACCATTCCCTATAATATGTCCCAAATATACAAATGTCCCAAATATACAAGAGAAGTTTTTCCAAAATCACATTTAAACATTTTGATATACAACTTATTATTTTTCAAGAGTTCAAATAATGTCTCCACGTGCTTGATACGATCTTCCCATCTTTGAATAAACAACAATATATCATCTAAGTAGACGATAACAAAATTATATATGTAAGGCCTGAACACATTGATCATTACTCTCATAAATGTCACAGGTGCATTGCATAAACCAAATGGCATAACTAACTATATAAATAACCTCTTCTTTATCTTGAAAGCACATTTCCATATGTCATATTCTACAATTTTGATGTTATGGTAACCACTTCTCAAGTCCAATTTAGTGAAATACAAAACATTCTTTAATTGATCGAATAAGTCATCAATACTAGCAAGAGGATAACAGTTCTTTACCATAATCTTGTTCAGGGCTTGGAATTCAATATACATCCTCCACATGACATCTTTCTTTGGAACTAATACAATAAGAGAACTACATGGAGAGGAAGTTGGCATGATTATTCCTTTATAGAGAAACTCATGAACTTTCTTCTTAATAGCTTCATTCTTGATCATTGAATACCTATACATTCAAATGTTTGGAAGAGGAGCATCCTAGCACAAATATATTTCATGTTCAACCTCCCTCTTAGGAGGAAACCCTGCATCATGGATGATTTTAGGGGCTAAATTTCTCTCATGGACTAATTTTTCAAGGTTTTTTCCAAATAAAGATTCGCTATTCAAAAAATGATTCGCCCAAATTCTATAGAATAAAATTATTTTACCTTAAAAATCGCCAAAATTGTACACAAACTATATAAAATCATTAGAAATTTGAATATTTTTACAAAAATATTGAAAAACATTTTATAGTTGGCATATGAAGGATTAGTATGGTTCACCAAGGTTTCTACATTTTAAAATAAATTTTTATCCTTAAAATCATTGCTGCCTTGCAGGTTCATGAAATAACTCATCATATTTAGATATGATTTTAACCAATTCATGTTTATGATTTCTAACACAACCTGATAAAGAATCTATTATATATTCTTCTTTTTGTTTCACTATCATGAGAGAGAAATATTTACTTGCACTCACAAGTCTCTTCATTTTTTCTGTGCTCAATAAAGAAACATTAGTCTCAATATGATGAGCTCTGACAATATACTCAACCTTATTCTTGAAAAGATGATATGTATTCTCTTCATGATAGAATATGTATTTCATGTCAAATAGATAGGGACTACCGAAGACAATGTCTCAAATGTCAAGAGACACACATCTAATTCAACATTCTCAAAGAACTTAGTTGTAATTGCAAATCTTATCTTACATTTTTTTGTCACCTGCAACTTAGCATCTTCACACACCCAACCTAATGGATATGTATTTTTATGAGGTGTCGTCTTCAAACCCAACTTATTAACAATTTATTCAGATATTAAATTAACTTGAGATCCACTCTAAAATAAAGTATCTACTCTTGTATGCTTGACTATAACTCTGACATGAAAAATATTTCTTGTTTTCTTTTGATCATCATCACTTTCCAATTTGGTGGATTGAATTGAAGGATTAGAATTTATAGAAGATATACATTTTCTTATTATTTCCATATCTTATATTCATCTTTGAAATATTATCCTAGATCCCGTTGAGTTGATGCAACAATCTTTTGCTTCCCCTCATCCTTGAAAATTTTCGGTCGTAATTCTGGATGCAACTTCCAACAGTGTGATTCCTCATTTCCATCTTTCTTATAGTGAGAACATGTAGGTATGTCTTCAACTTGTTTTACTATATCTGACTTCTTACTCTTCCATTTACCTTTCAGTTTCTTTTCGAGCTTGTATGGATTTTTATCTTCGATCACATGCTTACCCTGACTAGCCTCCAGATGTGTAGTTTGGACCGATACATTATCAATGTTAGTAGGGTTAAAAAGTTAAATAGTGTGATGAATATATGACTGCATGCCACCAAAATACTTTAGAACATTTTCATAGGCATACAAACGATCCCTAAGGATAATTCCTTTATTTTGAATTCTTGTGTATATGCTTAAATATCTTGGCCTTTAGCCTTCCTTATATGCTCCCATTCCATCATTTCCATTTGAGTATAATATTATAGATAGAACTCTTTTCTTATAGCCTTAGTAAACTTATCCCAATAAGATATTACTTTACCCTTTTGAGCAAGATCAACCTGCATCTTACTCTCCCACCATATTAAGGTTATTCCACTTAGTTGAAGAGAAGCTAATTGTATTTTTGCAACATCACCACGATATTTTGAACCCTACCATATACCTATATTTTCATGGTCCTTTTGTCCAATTTCTTGACATTCAATTCACCATAATAGCTCGACAATTCAAACTTGATATTGAATTTTAATAAAATAAAATTATGATTTGTCTTCTTAGATGGATTCGTTTTATGTGAAAAATGTTTACTTCCCTTGGAGGAAGATTATGATGAGGATGATGGTGAGGAGGGTTTTGAAGGATCACGTTCATTACTTCCTTAATACATTTCTTCCACCATGGCTTTCATTAAATTAAAATCCTCAAAGAAATCATCTTCAGAGTTGTAAGGACCCAATTTTCTTGACGAAGTCACTTCTCTTCTACAAGTAAAAATTCTTGAACCAATATCAATATTGTAACTTGCAATCCTTCCTTCTCCTTGACTGGATTTGTATCTTGTAATAATTCACTCACAAACTCTTGTCAGACCTTACTCTGATACCAACTTGATTCGAAAAATCCTTACATTCCTATTAATATTAAATACATAATAGCATATACTTGATCTTCAAAATGAAAATGATCACTTAACTATTTTGCAATTTACATGTGAAATACTTATCTATCCAGAAACACTTTAATAATAAATAACTTGAAAAATAATTGAGCGTAAATAGAGCAACAATATTAAAATCACATACACAAGTTTGATAACAGAGTTCAACAAATTTGGGTTATGTTTTTGGGTCCTCTTCCAATAGAGATCTCTTTATTAATGCTCAAATCCTTGTAATTTACAATGACATTTTTCTACACTGCTCAATCTCAAAAACATAGTACACCATTGAATTCCTTGTGAAATGTCGATAAAAATGTATATAATGTTTTGTTCATGGTCAAAATTGACCATGATCAAAATCATAAGGAGATCACCTGGTCAAGGTTTTGATTAGGCCCTTATCCATTTGGTGTGGTGATTCCAACCGATATGAGGGTTCGATAACCTCTTATAAATTGCTCCTTGAAAGGAGACTTTCCTTGTACTTCTTTTAATCTAGAACGCTGAAAAGAAAGGGCTTAATATAATACTATTCTAAAATCTAAACTATCCTTACTAGGACATAGAATTAGTTCGTGTATCCTAGTTAGGAGCAAGGAAAATAATAGGAAAATGAGAATGAGATAATGTAAGCTATCAAGATGTAGAAATAGATCATGCAACTTTATAATTATTAACACATAAACACATTCAACTTAACTCAGTAAATAGTTACTGAGAAAAGTACAATTGTGCATACTCACTTTCTGTTGTGCAGGATCAATGAAAGATGAAATAAAGATAGATTGTTAAACTATGGAAGAAGTTCACATATTCAAACAATCGTTAAGACAAATACATATGAGAAATCAACCTAGTAAATAGTTACTAAGAATTTATCCATAAGCAAATTTGTGTTCAATGATTTCATTTCATCCAATCTAAACCAACCATGAAAAGTAGTTTGTCGATGGTTTTACTCAAACATAACTTCACATAAATTGGCAATAGTGCACAACATGCAAACTCATATTTATCTAGAATATATTTTAAACAAAACAAAAGAGAAATTTTTCATTATCTCTAAAGACAATAACAATATCAAAATCAATTACAATAGAAAAACCTCGGGGTTTTTTAACAAGTCTCCTACACTTGACAACACTACATAAGCTCACGATTACTCGTTTCAAACTCTATACACATATGATATCATGAAATAAATTGTATTTGTACAGATTTCTTCATGCCTTAGGCTCATTTTTTTGTTCTCTAAAATCCTCACACATTCTCCCTCTCTGATCACTAAATTTCAAAGAAGAAGCCTTTATGACAGTGTAAGCCTTGTTTCTCCTAGTCTAGTTTCCTCTTTCTCTTTGAAGCTCATTCTTATTTTATAAACCCTTTGATTTTGTTTTCTTTCATGATTTTATTCCTTCAAATCCTCTACCATGATCTCCTCCACTTTTAAAGACTGCAATCCAAACCTTAGACTATTATTAAAACCAATATGATTTAAAAAGAAGAAAATCAAAATTAAACCTAATAATACAAGAAACTAAATATAAAATTAAATTAAAAGTAACGAAATCAAATTAAATCATAATAAAATCTAATTATATTAAAAAAAAAACTAAAGCAAACTAAAACTTCTAAACTAAAAAGTTAAATTAAACTAAGTAAAAGGAAAATCTAAAATTAAAATCTAACAACTAAAATATAAAATAATAAAGAAAAAATCAAACTACAATCTATTTTAAACTTAAAATAAATTGAAATTAAAGTTAAAAAGAAACGTAAAAGAATTAAGCTAAATTTAAACAAAAACTAAAGAAAATAATTAAATTTCAAATCTAATCATTAAAGTAAAAACTAAACTAAAACAAAATAAAACTAAACAAACAGTGTTGCATGGCAGCGGAGTCCTTGCCAGGTTGGGATGGGAGTAAATGTGAGGTAGTAGAGACACGTGGGTAGAAAGTTGAAGTAGATGTGGTTTGCATGCAGAACATAGTAAAGTAAATATATAATTTTATATATATGAAATATGTACTTTTATACATACGAAATATGTACTTGTATAAAATATATATTTATATTTATACATACGAAATTTGTACTTTTATAAAGTATGGGGATGAGATTTTATAGAGCATGCACGGAGTCGTCATTGCATACTTAGCCAGTTTTTGGATCGTGGGTTCTTGGGGTGGCGGGTTCAAAGTTGGGCCTCTTATGTTCTGTGGCCTACAAATAGCATTGATAGTTCCACGATATACAAAATGACAGGCGAAGTGTCGGACTATAGAAATTTATCATAAATTAATAATGTCATTTATACAATAGAATAGTAATAAGGTATGTTACATAGGTTCGTGGAGAAAAACACCAAAAAATTAGCATTATCGAACTATTTTTCTTTAAAACTAAGGATTTTCTTGGACAAAAAAGATATAGCATTGTCAAATTGGTTTTCTTTGCACACGTTTTACAGAGCATGGACGAAGTGGTCATTCCATACTTAGCCAGTTTTTGGATCGTGGGTTCTCGGCCTGTCAGTTTCAAAAATGGGCCTCTGTTGTTCTGTGCCCTATACAAATTGACAAGCGGGCTCGCTAACTATGCAAACTTATTATAAAATAAATAATTTCGGTCACATATCTCTGGAAATTAGATAAACATTTAAAACATCAACGTCGTTGAAGACCAAAAAATTAGCATACAATAGGAATTTTGCACCCAACAATTATGTCATATACATGAGACACTAATTTATAGAAGATTATAACATTGTACGAAGATTTATAGTAATTTGTACAATGCTATAAAACTTCATACATTTTGTATTGAACAATTACGGAGTTGTGGGTTGGTGGAGTCTCGGGTTCACACTTTTCATGTCCAGTGTGTTACATGATATACATTTTGCACCAAAGACTTCTGTCATATACATTTTGTAGCGAACAATTTCGTGATATACATGACACATAGCAATTTATAGAATATTATAATGTTGTATGGAGATTTAAAGTAATTTATATAATGCTATAACATGTCTTAGTTAATGAATAGTATAAGCAATTTTTAAAATTTTATTCAATATTTTTTTTAATAAGTAAGATTGTATAAAAGTCTATCAAAATGAAGGAGTACAGAGAATTTCCATGGTTTCAAGCTGTAAATACTGAACTGCCCTGAGGGAAAACCAGCTCAGCCAGCCAAATCGCTTCATAAATTAAGTGTAGATTGTCACTGATGTAAAAAGAGTTCAAAATTTTGGCCCGTAAGGGTGGGAGTTAGAACTGTGGAAAGTGTAGATAGCCTAATTATAACAAGCATGGAAAAATGCATGAAAGGTTGGCATGCACATGAAAAAACAACAGAGATCACCGGTATGGGTTTTACTGAGCGACACGACCATGCAAAAGGTGCGAAATGTCATGTCCCAGGGAGGAGGCAACTCCTCCTAGACTCATGTGCGGTCCACTTGCATATCGTTCTCCGTCTTTTATGGCAGGTGCTCTTCCTTCTGGATGTCCTCCAGGTGTGATGGAAGCCTTTGGTCCTCCTAATCCGCGTCTGCATGGACCAAATTTTTCATTGGCAACACTAGTGCCAAGGTTGCTACTGCTTGGGTTGTTGCTGATTGGGCTGCCTCTGGTGCGAGGAGATGAGCACCTTGTAACGTAGAGAGAAACTGCAGGAGTTGAGAGGCTTTGTCATACAGGGTTTGTAGGTAGAATCAAAAGTCGTCCATGTCTCGACGCAGGTCGAAATATCAGGATCTGCACTAGTGCAAGGCCTATTTTCCTCTCATATTCTGGGTTAGCATTGGAACTCGCTCGAGATTGGGGTTTTTGTCGCAAATTTTCACTGGCTTCTGGACCATCCATCTAAAATTGGGCGTCATGAAGTTGGTCCTGAAGCGACTGGGTGGTCGGAGAGTTGGGAGAGGCCAAAGGGCATGGGTGTGAAGCAGATGTCGAATTGGATAAAGGATCTAGGTTGTTGTTCAGTGAGGCCCCTGAGTAGTCCATCTCCTCCATTATGTTGGCAAGGGACATAGGAAGGGGTGGGAGAGATATGGGAATTTGAGACAACTACGCCAGGGAGGAGGATGAGGTGGTTGAAGAGGAGGAGGATAACAGGGAGGGAGAAGGTAGGGGACAGAAGACCAGGTGGGGTCAGTTTGGTTGGTAGAATGGTCAACCTTTGGACTTCCTTCGTAACTGGGGCATCTTTGGGATAGTGGGAGAGATAAAATGTGGTAGGAACAAAGCAGGGTAGGACAAATGCAAAGCAGGGAAAGGATGGGCAGGAAGTAGAGCTCTCAAAAGAAAAATCGGGAAAGAATGAGCCATCTAGACCCACTGGAGCAATTGAAATAGGTGAGGCAGTTGGTTAGGTTCCATAAATGGCCGCACGCGCAGAGTAAAGGCGCAACGAGGGTGCTGGTCTGTCGAAAGGATGCAAAGGCAGAGTAGGGTGCACTGAGAGTAATGGCATCATGCCTCGAGCGAGCTGAACTTGAACTGATTAGGAAGTTGGGAGTGATTTGGATGCATTGGTCACATCGTCGGCACCACAGAGTATTTCTCCTGGTTGTTGTCCTCAACGCGTGTGCTCTACTAGCACCCCATCCGCGGGAAAGGGAATAAATGTGAAGGAGTACAAACATGTGAGAGGGAAGCTAAAGTACATGGGTACGTGGGCAAAAAAATAGGTAAAATAGTGGTAATGTGGGTTACATAGGTTTCTTGACAAAAACTAGCAAAAAAAATTAGAATTCCTGCATAGAATAGAAATCGAAATTTATGAAATGAAACGTTCCTGAATAGCATAATTTATACAAACAAAATATGTAATTTTACAAGGCAGAGTCTTGATTCAATAATTAGCGAGATTTTCGATGGAAGATTCTCGGGAGGTTTATGTTCTTCTATGCCCTACAAAAAGCAGGGATAGTTCCGCAATTTACAAATTGGCAATCGGAGTTGCAGACTATTAGAATCTTAAGGGCATGGTGTCCAAAAAATTTAGCATTTCTGAAGTACTACTCTTTAGATATGATTTGCATATGGTCATGGAGAAAATACACAGAAATAGTAGTAACGTGCCGGTGTGTTGAAATTTAGGCTTTGTTGTTCTGTGGCCTACAAATTTCACCCAAAGTTCTGCGACATACAATTTGACAATTGGATTTGTGGACTATTTTATATTTAAGGGAGTACGTATGTTACAAAGAAGAGGTGCTAGATACCAAATATGTAATTTGATTAAGTAGATATATATACCATTGTGGTTTTCAGGCTGACAGGCTGAAAATTGTGCTCCCATAGGTTCGTGAACAAAAGCATAAAAGACTACCAATACCGAATTAATTTTCTTTAAAACAAAGGCACGGGAGCTTCATTCCGGGATGTTGGGGTGGTGGGATGAAAATTGGGCTACTTTTGTTATGTCGCCTACAAATAGCACCAAGAGTTCCACAAAATACAAATTGAGAAGCAGTTTTGCGGACTATTTGAATTTTTGGATCGCTGGTTCTCGAGCTGCCGGATGAAAATTGATTTTTTGTTGTTCCGTTCCGAATGAAATAGCACTAAGAGTTCCACGATATACAAATTGACAAGAAGCCTTACGAAATATTTGAAATTTTGGATCATGGGTTCTTGGGCTAGGGGGCTGAAAATTGGCCTTTTGTTGTTCTGTGGCCTACAAAAATCAAATATGTAATTTGATGAAGTAGATATATAGAGCATGCATGGAAGATTCATTGGGGGTTGTCGTGATTTTGGGCTGAAAATTTGGATTCTGTTGTTTTGTGGCCTACAAATACCACCAAGAGTTCTTTGATATACAAATTGACATGCTGCTTTGAGGACTAGAATTTTTGAATGGTGGGTTCTCGGTTTGGTGTGCTGAAAATTGGGCTTTTGTTGTTCTGTGGCCTACAAATAGTTCGTGGAGTTCTGTGTTATACAAATTGAGAAACAAACTTGTGGACTATTTGAAATTGACGGCACTCATGTCAAACAAGTTTAGCATTCCCAAATTAGTTTTCATTTTTACATATTCTGCTGGAGTAAAAAAAAATAATACTACTGATGTCTGTTACATAGGCTAGTGGAGAAAAATATGAAACAAATATGATTCCCGAATTAGTTTTCTTTAAAAAAGTGGCTTCTCGACTTAGGCATTTTTTGGATGACGAGTTCTCGGGCTGAGGACCTGAAAATCACGCTTCTGTTCTTTCGTGTCCTACAAATAGCACCAGCATTTCCGCGATATACAAATTGAGAATCAAACTTGTGGAGTATTTGAATTTTAAGGAGATGATGTCCCAAAAATTCAACATTCGTGAATCAATTTTCTTTACATAGGTTTTACATACATTGGTGGAAAAGAGGGAAAAAAGTATAGTACCAGTGTCTGTTACATAGGGTGGTGGGCAGAAGGATGAAATAAATAGCATGAACCCGAATTAGTTTTCTTTAAAACAGGGGCTCCCCGACACAAGAAATTGAAATTTATGAAATTATAGGTTCCTGCAAACCATAAACTATACATAGAAAATACGTAATTTTTTAAAGTAGACATTTACTTTTATAGATACAAAATATGTACTGTCATAATGTATGGGGATGAGATTTTATAGAACAATGACAGAGCCCTCATTCCATGTCCTACAAAGAGTAGGCAGAGATATGCGGTGTACAATTGAGAAGCAGGCTTGCAGACTATTTTAATTTTAAGGGCCTTTTTGACAAACATTGTGCATGACATGTTGCAAAGATGCAAGAAATGACAATCTCTTTACGTTTGAGTAGAAAGAAAGTAGTGAACACAATTTTACGACATTTATATAAAAAAAATAATAAAACGTGTTACATATTGCTGAAAATTTAAAGAAACATATATATATATA
>JZKD02S1893467.1:92351-103324 GCA_000966675.3 Picea glauca | reverse complement strand
TGTCCATGCTCCTGTATTACTGTTTCACTCTCCTAGCTGGCATATTCCACTAGATGGTTCTTCCATTTAACTAGATACTCATAGTATTCTTTCCTCCTGGTTTTCTTACCCACTCTCCTGTCCAGTATGCATTCCATCTGTGAATTTTCTGCAACTTGCAATTGTTTCATCCACTGGATCATTGGATCCTTGGTTCCATTCTCTACTTCTCCAGCCCTGTATGGGTATAGATCTGCAATATTGAATATTGGAGATATTCTGATGCCATTCGACAACGCAATCTCATAAGCACTT
The DNA here is from genome assembly GCA_000966675.3 of Picea glauca. Lineage (NCBI taxonomy): Eukaryota > Viridiplantae > Streptophyta > Pinopsida > Pinales > Pinaceae > Picea > Picea glauca. Next base: position 103,030 of record JZKD02S1893467.1, on the reverse strand, counting down.
TCTCCGAATTTTCTCAAGACCTTGCATGGACCGATTTTCTTCATGTTCAGTTTATTGTATGTTCCTCTTGGGAAACTTTCCTTCCTCAGATGTGTCAGAACCAGATCACCAACCTCAAATTGAAGTTGTCTCCGATGCTGATCTTCTCTGTGCTTGTATTCCTGGTTTGATTTCAGCAACCACTCCTTCACCCTACTGTGAAATTCCTTCATCGCCTGAGTGAATTCTTCTACACTAGCGTTGCTAGTAGAAGTTTGTTCTGAATCCATCAGTTCAGAAACTCCTCTCGGCTATATCCCATATACAATTTGAAATGGGCTTCAGCCTATGCTCCGATTCACAGAGTCATTGTATGCAAACTCTGCCTGTGGAAATATACTGTCCCAACTGTTGTGGTGCTTTGTCACCAAGCTTCTTAGTAAGTCTCCTAGACTTCTGTTCACCACCTATGTCTGTCCATCTGTCTGAGGATGATACGTGGAACTAAACATCAAATTAGTTCCCAGCTTCTTCCACAAGGTCCTCCAAAAATGCCCTATGAATTTAGTGTCTCTGTCCGAAACTATGCTTTTCAGTAACCCATGAAGTCGAATGACCTCCTTAAGAAATAAATTTGCTATGTGAGTCGCATTGCTGATCTTCTGGAATAGGATGAAGTGTGCCATCTTGGAAAACCTGTCCATGACAACAAATATTGAATCAACACCTCTTTGTGTCCTTGGCAACCCCAATACAAAATCCATGCTTATCGCCTCCCATGGCCTCTCTGGTATGGGCAATGGCTAATAAAAACCTACATTTTGTTTCCTCCCCTTCAAATGCTGGCAAATCCTGCATCTATCAACGAATTTCTTGACATCTTCTCACATCCTTGGCCAAAAATATGACTCATTCAGCTTTGTGAATGTCTTTTCATGGCCAAAGTGTCCTGCTAATCCACCACTGTGTTTCTCCTTTAACAGATTCTCCCTCATGGAGCATTTCGGAATACACAATTGATTGCCTCTGAATAGCAATCCCTCCTGGATCATATAGTCTATCCATGGGCTTCTATCTCTGAGAACTGGATTCTCAGCTGCTTCATACGCTTCTGCAAAATCTGCATCTCTTGCGTACATGTCCCTGAGATTCTCAAAACCTAATGTTTTGACTCGGAACTCCTGCAACAACAAACATTTCCTGCTCAAAGAATAAGCCACTTTGTTAGCAGTACCCAAAACATGCTTAATCACAAACGTGAAATTCTTCAAATACTCTACCCATTTGGCATGTTTCTGATTCAACTTCTCCTGTTGAGTCACAAACTGTAAATGATGATTATCACTATACAAAACAAATTCTTTTGGGATCAAGTAATGCCTCCACTTTTTCAATGCCTGTATGATAGCATAAAATTCCTTATCATACGTGGAGTATTCCATTTTTGCCTCATCCAGCTTCTCACTGAAATATGCAATCGGTCTTTCCTCCTAACTCAAGACCGCTCCTATGGAAAACCCACTGGCATCACATTTCACCTGAAATGTCTTCAGGAAATCCAGCAACACCAACACTAGTTGTTCCCTGATCTTCCGCTTCAACAGATCGAAGCTCTTCTCAGCCTCTGCTATCCAATGAAAAGATTTATGCCTCTTCTTCACTGTATCCATCATTGCTGCGCTAATTCCACTGAAATTCCTGATGAATTTCCGGTAGAAACTACCCAAACCATGAAAACTTCTCACCTCAAAGATATTTCTCGGTGATGGCCAATTCTTAATTACCTCCACTTTATCCAAATCCATCCTCAACTCATTTGCATATATAACAAAACCCAGATAAATGAGATCTATCTTCATAAATGAGGACTTCTTCATATTAATCAATAGCTTCTCCTACTGTAGCTTTTTCATCACTGTAGCCAAATGCTTCAAGTGCTCTACCACTGACTTACTGTAAATCAATATGTCATCAAGATACACAATGACGAAATTCCTGATGAACTCCCTCAGGACTTCGTTCATCAACCTCATAAAGGTACTTGGTGCATTCATGAAGCCAAATGGCATGACTAGCCATTCATACAATCCTTCGCTGGTTTTGAAGGCTGTCTTCCACTCATCGCCTTCCCTCATGCGAATCTGGTGGTATCCGCTCTTCAAATCTATCTTTGAAAAATACTTTGCCCCACTCAGGAAATCCATTAGATCGTCCATTCTCGGCAATGGAAACCTGTATCTAATGGTTATCTTGTTGATTGCCCTTGTGTCGGTACACATCTTCCAGCCTCCGTCTTTCTTCGGACTGAGTACCGTTGGAATGACACATGGACTCAAACTTTCTCTGACCAATCCTTTGTCCAATAAATCCTAGACTTGTCTCTTAACCTCCTCATTTTCTTGTGGCGTCAACCTGTATGCGGCTTTATTCGGCAAACTGGCTCCTGGTATGAGGTCTATATGGTGACTCACACTCCTCATCGGTGGCAATGAATGGGGTAATTCATCCACTATGATGTCAGCGAATTGTTCCAATAGTTCCTGAACTTCTTCTGGTAGATCATCCATTCTTGTGCTAGTCTGAACAATCCTCGATTTCCTGACCACAAATAATTGTAGATCTTCTTTCTTCTTAACTTCCGTAAGAAGCTCTTTCCCACTCATGAGAAGTACTATGTTTCTTACTTCTGGCTTCACCTCCTTATCATTTATCGGAAGCAACATATGGGTTCTCCCATTCTTCTCCAGGGTATATGTGTTCATTCTCCCATCATGAATCAAATTTCTGTCATATTTCCATGGTCTACCCAGCAATAGATGACATACATCCATGGGAATAACATCATATAAAATCTTATCATTATATCCACCTATCTTGAATTCAACCAAGCATTGTTTAGTAACAGTTACCTGGTGTCCTTTCTGTAGCCACGAAACTCTGAATGGGCTTGGATGATCAGTCATCTCCAGCTCCAGCTTCTCTACCATCTCTATGGATACGAGATTATCCATGCTACCACTGTCAACAATGACCTTGCACACCCTATCCTTGGTCTTGCAAGTTGTTCTGAACATTCTGGTCCTTTGAACTGAACTTTCCACCTCCTTCTCGGGTGTCAAAAGGAATTTTTGCATCATGAGCGAACTTCTGCCTTCTGCATCTTCGGCCTCAACATCTCACCTCTGGGCTTCAGTGATGTGAGCTTCTCCAATGTCCTTCTTTTTCTCTGGACACTCATAAGACTTGTGCCCATTTTTCCCACATGTGAAGCATTTGATGACTCCACCTCTTCCTCTTCCTCTACCTCTGGTACGAGGAAAAGTATTTGCGTCAGCATATCCTCCATTCTGCTCATTATGCTGCCCTCTTTGTTCAACGTATGGTCCTCGTTGTGAGGTTCCACCTCTTTCAACCTTACCCTGAGGTTTCTTCCATTCCTCTTTAGGCTTCTGGTATTTGTCCTGGGCAACTGCCTTGCCTCTGGGCTGACTTCTGCCTCGGCCTCACTGACCTTTCTTTCGGCTCAGCTTCTCCTCAGCTTTTAGAGCCATCTGATAAGAATCCTCCACCGTTTGGATGGTTACCATGCTTAATTCATCCTGAGTGTCGTATCTCAGACCATTCAGATATCTGGCAACTTTCTCATCATCACTCTCCCGATGACCTGCTCTGATGTTCAGTCGATAGAATTCCTCAGTGTATTCTTTCATGGTCATCCACTTCTGCCTCAGGTTCTGCATCCTCCTGAACAGAGTAATTTGATAATCTCTTGGGATGAACTTCACTTTTATCTTCGTGATCATTCGATCCCAGCTCTTGATCTTCTGCTTGCCTTTGTAGCATCTATCATCTTGTAGCTTGTCCCACCACAATGTTGCATGTCCTTTCAAGCATGTAACAACATGCTTGACTTTTTTATCTTCTTCGACATCCTCATAATCGAAGTAGGTGTCAAGAGCTCTAATCCAATCTAGTAGCTCCTCTGCATCCAAATTTCCCTCATAGACTGGAATGTCCATTTTTGATTTTTCACCCATCTTGGCAATAGCTTTAATTAGACGTTCATTCGCTGCATCCTCAGCTGCAAATTCCTCTTCTCGTTCAGCCTCTATTTCACTATCGGAGTCACTGAAATCCCCTGCACTAGTTGTGCGTCTTTGCATTGTCTCCATGTCTTCGATTCTTGCTCGGAGATCACGCATCTGCCTCTGCATTTCGGGATTTGCTACCTGCCTACCTCTTCTCCTCATCTCCCTATATTTTGGATCAGGTGACTACCTTTCTCTTCTCGGGGGCATGGAGAATTCTCTTTCTCTGGTACAGAAAGCAGAGAGATATTCCCGCTCTGATACCACTTGATCGCTACGTAGCCCCCTTCACCACCCGCAGGTCGGAAGGTCCACACACTCACATAGGATCTTCTTCTTCTTGGCCCGAAGAACTCCAAGGTTCTTCTATTTCCCAATCGGGAAATATACACCCCACAGATTCTCTTCACGCGATCCCCCTTTCTTAACTTATCAGGGAATCGGAACTCGCGGCTTCGGAAGTTCACTGACTATTACTGGGCTCTCAAATCTCCGAGACCCGATGGCCAATCAATGTTGACTTTTCTTCCCCGCTCTATTGGGACTTCTCTTATCACGGTTTCGCTACTCATGATATTGAGCACTCGGCTTTCCAACTCCCGATACCTGATGTGTCGAAATACCGATGCACATGTGCGAATTAACTTTTGTCACTTCTATCGAGATTTCAGAATTCACGGGATCGCGAATCCTGATGTCAATGGATTCAGGACTTTCCTTTTCCTGATCCTCAATATGAGTTCCACCTATCTTCCACCAACTCTGATGTGTCCCACACGAACCCTTCCGTCGGGATATCATGGATCGCGATTCCGAGCGGCAAGATTTTCTTGTTTTCGAAAACCCTGATTCTCTGAATCCTGACTCCTCTGGATCTTCTGACACATGTCCCACTGATGAACAATTCTGATCTTGTTAGGATATCACGGATCACGATGTCACGATTCCTGTTGTACAAATTTGGAGCTTCAACTTGTGAATCCCCAATACACGATCTCACGTATAGATCGAACAGCCCTCGTGGTCATGATCAACAGATCTTCCTCTCCTGAGCTTCGAACCTTTCTACCCTTGTAATATAACCTCCTTATACCTCTGCAAGATCCAATGGTCCTTGAAACTTCACGAAATCTCCTCAGAATATTTCGACCGTCTGTTCTTCCTTTGGTGATTCTATGAAACGAAGGCGTCCCTCTCTTCGAAACTCGTCCACAAGCTCATAAGCCCGTGACGCTTCTCTCAGACTTTGAATAGCAACTTCTCTTTGCTTAGCCTTCAATGAATTCGAAGGTCTACTCCTCCTGAGCTTCTTCCATGACTTCAAGTCTCTTAGAGAAAGAGAACTCTTTGCACACACTCCTTGCAGCAACCCTACAAACACTTCAGGTGTTCAACCTCCCCTGACTCTGAGCACACCTACAACAGTAGTCTTTAGTTCTTTACTCAGGTTCACAATCCTGAGGCTTTCCCTTAGCCTGTGCACTTCTTGCATGGAACTACACCTAACTACACTTTCGAGGGAATGAGAACAAAAGCTATCTCTAATTGAACCCTTCTGTCAACGCACTCCTTGCGGACAATTCAACTGCACTCCTTGCAGGAATCCTCTAGCTCAAATAGAGAAACAATTGAAACTCATTCCATCTCCCTTTCAGACTTCTTTTTCACCATGAAATCTCATACACAGCATATAAAAGCAATTGTATGAAAGGAAGCAAACATTTACGAACAAAACATCAATACACAGAGAATCAGACACAAAACCATGAATTGGAATCAAAGTTCTTCTATTAATTCGAATGCCTGTACATGGGTGTTCTTCATACATGGTTCTCTGCATGCTATTCTCTTCCTATTTCTTCTCTCTATGCTCAGACTAATGTTACAATGATACAATGAGGGTGTCTATATCCATTTTCCCTCTTGGACTCTAAGCTATCAAATCTAGAATTAAATTCCTATCTAACARCATTAAATCTATTAAATGCCGACTATCTACTAAGGACAAGAGCTATCTGCTCAAGGTCCATTACAATATACAAAGGCACCTCCTCTTAAATGACTCATTTAAGATTTGTGCAACAGTCCCAAAGCATTTTCAAAATTTGTGCTGGCTTATCCAGTTGTCCTCTGCTTCCGTGTTGGCTCGCTTGATGTGTTGGCAATGCTCCTGCATCACATTTTGTTGACATGAAAGGTGAAAGGTATGACTGAGTGCACATAGAAAGTTTATTCATTCTTTAAATCCATTTGCAGAAGTAGGAGCAAGTTATGTGCCCTGCTCCCTAGGGAATCCATATTCTATGATGTTTCCCAGGCCTTGGCAATCAATTCTACTCTTTTGTTGATATTTTTCTCCACATATCCTCTACAAGATGCAAGGAATCTGGAGGACCCTTTTAGATTTGTTTCAAGGGTGCACGTAGTCACAGGCATGGCTATTTCCAAGGAACTGCCAAGCAATGGCATAAGAAATAAATCTTCCTCTAATTCCTTAATCCAGTTCTTTAGTCTAGCATTTTCGGCTTCAATGACTCCAATGGAATCATGAAGAGAATATCCAGTTTCCCTATGAAGTTCATAGATTTTGGATGCATGCATATTGACAAGGTCAAGTTCTGAACGATGTTTTCTTTTCTTATTTTTTACATCTCTTTTTTCAATGATTAATGTTTTTGATTCGGTTTCAAAAAGAATGCTCTGGAATACAAAGGATTCATCTTCGTTAAAAATTTCAGTACCAACCATGTCCATTGAGCAGGTATGCTGAATTATGTGTGTGGGATGATCAAGGTTGCAGAATATGCTTTCCAGATCAACCTCAAGATCCATGTTTTGATGGTAAATTTTGGGCTGCTCTGCCTCCCCTACAATTCTTTTTCTGTCCTTCTACACGGGAAGCTCTTGAGGAAGATGTTCACTGTATCTCTACAAAAATATTGTGGAGCTGCTGGCAATAGTTTATTAGAAGGTTGGTTGGCTCCAGACACTGCTTGAAATGAAGAAGTGGAGGGGACAATATAAACCCCTGCAAACATTGCTTCAATGCGTGCGAATGGAAAATCTCCTCATTAATGAAAATATCTATGTGTGTTGTATGGTGACCTGCTAGAAGTAAATCATAGTTATTGCAAACTTAGAAGTGCGAAGGTGAGGGTTACAATGAAGAACATTTATGATTGGAGGTTTCATGAACGAACCAAGCTGGCGGCATGCAAACAACATTGCATGGTATTTGAAATTAAGACTGGGAAGCGATTGGAGGTTTCATGAAGGAAGGAAGTTGGCAGCGTGTGAATGAAATTCCATGGAAATTGAAATTAAAATTGGGATGGGAGAAGAAAATGCTTCGCGAAAATTTCATTAATGGAAAAACTTCTCGAGCCTTGTGCGCATTAATGACAGCTTAGACGGTAGTTGCACGATGACCTGTTAACATTAAAGATTTATAAAGAAGACATATATATATATATATATATATATATATATATATATATATAAACATTGTTTTTTATTATGCACACATGTGAAGATAATGGCCATGAGGAAGAGCAAGCAAGGAAGGAATAGCCAAGTATGAAAGTGCATGGTCGGGATCGTGGGTTCTCAGGTGGGCGGGTTCAAAAGGAGGCCTCTATTGTTCAATGTTCTACAAGTAGCACACAAAGTTCTGCAATATACAAATTGAGAAGCGGACTTGCGAGCTGGCCGAGATTTCATAGACCATCTACAGTTTCTGAATCGCAGGTTCTCGGGTTGGCGGGGTCAAAACCGACGCTCTATTGTTCGATGCTTTGCAAATATCTTATGATAATAAATTGAGAAGCATATTTGCAAGGTGATCGGCTCAACATTCTACTCCAGGGTTGGTGGGCTCCCACAAATGAGAAATACATATTTGCAGGTTGTACATTGGGACGATTTCCTCCATATAGAAATTGGGTTCTCAGGCTGGCAGGTTCAAAATTGCCTGAGAAAAGCAAAGGGCTCCGTCCGAGTCCAACTGCACATTTCATAATTCATGTGCAACACCAAGTCCGTGATTACCAGATCAGTGTGTGTAGAAATGAGGCAAAAGTAAATATGTGCCTTTATAAAGTATGGACATGATATTTTATAGATCGTGTACCGATATCGCATTTCATACTTGTAGGTTCTTGGACAAGAGGGGTCAAAAAATAGGCCTCTATTGATTTGTGTTTTGCAAATAGCACATACAATTCCGCGATATACAAATTAACAAGTAGACTTGTCGAGTGGCTGAGAATTTATAGAGCATGTACAGTTTGTGCATCACGTGTTGTCGGGTTGACGGTGTTAGAAAAAGGCCTTTATTGTTTGGTTCCCTACAAATTTATTATGATGCATAGATCCCTTCTTATATACTTAGCCACTTATTTGGATCGTGAACTTGCGAGCTGCACACTGTGCCTCTAATGTTCTATGTCCTGGAAATAGCAATTATAGTTGGGTGATATACATATTGAGAAATGGACTTGTGGGTTGGTTGTCTCATCATTGCAGTTCTGCTGGATGGTGAATGTGCAACATAGCGGCTTCTCGATGCAAGAAAAAGAAAAAATAAAAAATAAATAAAAAACATACCCACAAACAAGTTTGACAAATTCAGAGAAAGTAAAGGAAAAATTGTTTACTATGGAACACAGACAGAAAAAGAATTCACCTTTGCATTGATTCATGTACATTTCTGGGTAGGAGTTCTTTGTTCCTTCGAGTTTTCCTTTATGTTTCTATCAACAAAAGTACAAAACAAAAGGGATATGAACATTAGCTCATATGTTAAGGAAAATGCAACTACTATGTACATATACAAAAAAAAAAATTGAATAAGATGAATAGAGTCACAAATAGTTTTTTTGAGGATGTACCTTATTTTTTCTTTTTTTGCACAATGTATATTTTATAATTAGAGTAGAAGACCGTGTGTATGCTCACCATAATACTATTTGTATAAATTAGGGATACATATATGCTTTGAAACATATAAATATGAGTTTGCAATAAGTTTGATGTATATGTCATAATTCAAGTGCAATCCCAATTGTATCATGATCAGACCAATATGTGTCTAAGAGAAACATACTATATTGAAAAATGGGCACATTGGACCAGACATGGTCAATAAGTGTATTTTGCAGATGGGTTGTGTTGTTCAGAACAAAGCGCAGACTGTATTTGCACATGTAGTTTTGCAATTCTTTTCTTCTGCCAGTATTTTGTAGTATGTCAATATTGAAGTCTCCTACAAGTACAATGGATCCATTCAAATGGAAATGGTCCAATGCATTGAAAATAACATTTACTATGTTGGAGAATATTGCATGGGGGACAACATATAGATTGAGTATTGCAACTTCTGTTCCATGGGAAAAAAAATTGTCAAGCACCAGTTCAACATTCTTTTCTTCAATATCTATGTGGTCCAAAATTGGTACATGTTTTTTCACCAGTATCATCACCCCATGTGTAATGTAACTTGATATGCAATTGGGATTTGGGAATTGTTTGTTCTACATGAATAATGTTTTGTGTGTTTCCTTCAAGAACATAATATTGGATTGCATTAAATCATATTCATTTAGTATATCATCCTTGTGTGCATTTAAGCTGCGTGTGTTAAGCGAGAGAATTGATACAGATGACTTTGTTTGTATGGATTGGTAAGCATAATGCAGTTGCCATTTTGCGGTGGTCCTGAATCGTTCCATCTCAATATCAACTTTCTATTTCACTTTCAAGTTATCTTTTGTCAGAGGACTTATTAAATAAAAGGAGTCTATGCTTCTGACACGGGACCGTGTTGTGTATACAAGTCCATGTATCTGAATTCCAGCAGGATGAAATGCAACATTATCAAGTGTTAGTCCTTGTGATCTGTGGACTGTATGTGCACATGCAAGTTTAATCAGAAACTGTTTAGGAATATTCAGTCGACCTGTCTTTGTTGATGTCGATACTAGCTTTGATATTCGCAAAATAGGAGTCCAATCGCTTGCAGTGTTTGAATTATATAGATAAGACAACTTTATTGCTTGTCATTTGCTTATATGCGGTTCATGGAACTTAATCAAAAGGACATCTACTTTTTTTGTCTTCATATAGACTTTTAGTATTCCATCTGCACCATTCACCAAGCCATCCTATGAATCATAGTTACAGGCATATATTTCAACTAGCATTTCTAATTTCAGTGCAAGGTGCAAAGGTAAAGTGACTGAATGTTCATGACGTGGGACATTTCCATGGTTGTCTTATTCCAAGTCAATCAAATTGATGATAATATCATCGCCAGGCATGAGCGACAGCATGTGGCTATTATGCTTTGCAACATCCTTATTTTTGTAGAACAGGTAAGGGAACGTTGTATCTGTTGGTGCAGGCCATAAGCACCTCAAATTGATAAAGGTCAAGTCATCATATGTTTGGTTGTTTGTGCGCATTCTATTCAGAATTGCAATGAATGTTTCATCTGTCTAGCGCATTGTAGTATGCAACTCAAAGAATTTAATATTGTCTCTCCAGAAATCATGGGTCATTGTTTCCATGTTAACGATAGGTTGTTCAAATATCAAAGAATCTTGGATGGTTTGT
>JZKD02S1893467.1:66522-92301 GCA_000966675.3 Picea glauca | reverse complement strand
TCCTATGAATCATAGTTACAGGCATATATTTCAACTAGCATTTCTAATTTCAGTGCAAGGTGCAAAGGTAAAGTGACTGAATGTTCATGACGTGGGACATTTCCATGGTTGTCTTATTCCAAGTCAATCAAATTGATGATAATATCATCGCCAGGCATGAGCGACAGCATGTGGCTATTATGCTTTGCAACATCCTTATTTTTGTAGAACAGGTAAGGGAACGTTGTATCTGTTGGTGCAGGCCATAAGCACCTCAAATTGATAAAGGTCAAGTCATCATATGTTTGGTTGTTTGTGCGCATTCTATTCAGAATTGCAATGAATGTTTCATCTGTCTRGCGCATTGTAGTATGCAACTCAAAGAATTTAATATTGTCTCTCCAGAAATCATGGGTCATTGTTTCCATGTTAACGATAGGTTGTTCAAATATCAAAGAATCTTGGATGGTTTGTGCCTGGTAAAGATCGCCACAGAAGATCATGTCAACGTTTCTAAAGTATTTGGTTTGCACATGTTTTATGATTCTTAGCCGACTGTCAATGGAATACAAGAACTGACTGCCAATCAAAGATGCTATATATATATAAAGACAAGTTGGAGTTCCTCATAAATCTTAGATAATGTATCCAACATTTCCTTGCTAAGTGGAAGAAATTGTAACTTGTTAAAAGGAATTAAAAATGCAGAGTGGACTGTTGTTCCACCAGCATTGTATGCAGTTTTTCCTGTGTATGCAACTATTAGGCCCTTTCGTTTCATAGGATCAGAGCAATTGTTTGAATCATATATTCGTATAAGCATTTGGAACAATTCTTTAGTTGTGAATGTATTGCCTATTCCTGCTCTGCCTGTAAGGAACACATGCACAAGATTGTACATGTTCAACCGTTTTTTAAGGGCAATGTCCTTTACAATTGTTTTTTGTTCGCGATTCAACAAACGTATTATTCTGTGGTATTCATTATTTTCAATCAGGAAAGGATGTTTCGTAACTTGAAAACCAAGGTTGATACGTTTTTCACTTTCAGCCGTTGGAGGACGAGGAAAATTCACTTGTAAGTCATAGGACTCAGAAGGAGTTCTGCTTATTTTTGGGTTTTTGAATGTCTCATCATGATCGCCAGGGTTTTATAGGTCATTAAGTGCAACTTCTAGATCGCCCCATGTTGGATTAACATTGTAGGTAAACGTAGCTTCATTGATATGCACTATAGTCTCAAAGGAAACATACACAGCCTCCCATGTAGAGAAGTTATGTATTAATGTATCTTCATTTTCATGGAATGGAATGTACAACAACAGTTTTTCTCTATAATAGTTTTCAGTCACAATGTTTATTGTATTTGACAAATTGTATAACAGAGGGTTTTTTTCTTTTTGATATAGGTGTACCATTTTTTTTGTAATGCAATATGAATTCTGCTAAGAAGATATGCCTAATAGGAGATGGATGCTAGATGTAATAATCAATAATATAACAACATATGACATCCTCTGAATTATGAGGTTATTGTTGTAGCAAAATCGGTGGTTTAATCATAAATGTGCATTTTTCAAGTGGAGATGTGTTTATGAAGACACATTTTCTTGAACTACAAGTGAGGGGCAAAGAAAGGGCAATGTGAATTGCTTGCTGAGCAAACATTTGTTGAAGATTAAGCAATGTATTGCCAAGGGTGCGTATAATTTGTATGGCATCAATATGACTTCTTTCATGTTCTTTGTGTATTTTTCTGAATGCAGATGTCATAGATTTGCTAATCTTCATCATATACGAGGTGCAGTAGGATGTTGCAGCATATGCATTCAGCACGTACTGTGCATCTGTATTTGCTTTCCACATAACTAGCATGTCCTTGGAGAAATTGTTGTTCCAAATATGGGAGAGTTTTCGTTTAAGGAAAAGTGTTGGTTGCCTAAGCATTATTTGTATGGCTTGGATTTACTCATCTTCTGATAGATTTACCTTTGTCAAGAAGGCATCAAATCTCATCATTTCGTCAAATCCTCCTTGTTCTAGAAATGCGAACAAGGATTTAGATTTCTCAACAACAACACTGTCATCTAAACTAATTGGCTCTATGATTCTTGTAGCTCTCATTGGCGGAATGGGAAAGTTGTATCTGTAATGAGAGCTTTTTATTTTTCTACAACTTATTGTATGGTAATGTCTATGGACTTTTGCAAGGTCTGGATCCAAATGATCTATATTTCATGTTATGTATTTATCCACAAATTGTTTGATCTCTAAATTGTTATTAGCTCCATAGACTGATGCACCCTCTATCCACAAAAGTGCCTGGTCATGCTCATTTCCCCTATTCTAGAATTTAGTCACAAAAAAGTAGTCTGATATTTTTCCAAAAAATGTTTCATCATGGCATATCAATTGTCTCAAAGCATTTATTTTATGTCTATAGTATCGAGTACATGTCACCGGGTGTTTTCTTATGAGGTAGTCAATTTCGTTATTTTCCAGTGTATTGTTTTTTTTTTTACGTTTCTTATTACTATGTAGGTTAGAAACGAAAGCCACCAATGGATCCCAGCAATGCTCAGTACTTGTAAATGTGATGAAAATTGTTGGTGGCCCTAATTGTCAGATCATTGCAAAAAAAAAAAAAAATGTTTTGTTGCAAATAGTCAGGAGAGGTGCAAATGTTCTTGAAATCTATGTATCCAATATCATATTTCAGAATTTTTTCTAGGTTTACTTTGTACATCACATCCTTGGCCAACAACTTTCTTCCTTGTAACTGGCCTTTTCTTATTTGGACCCACATGCAGGACAAAACTTGCTCTATTATTATGCACATTGTTTTGAAAAACAAATTTGTTATGTGATAGGAGAAGTAACCGCTTGAATGTAGTAGCTCCCATCGGACTATTTTATGATAAATGAATTGTTTTGTAATATCAGTTCCATGTGGATCTCCATAGAATAGTGTTGGAAAGTTCATTTCCTCAATGAATTTGTCCTTGAATATTCCAAGTGGACGTTGCCCCTCACCAGGTGCGATTTCAACAATTTTGTCTTACAAGTCACGAATTCACTGTGAGTCAGTGAATCCATGGGCCAATGTTTCAGTAGGTGTTTCATTCTCCAATTCATCACTTGTATTAGAATCACTAGGATTTTCAAGAATCTCTGCAGTGTTGCCACGTTATTCTACGAGAACACTATTCCAGTTGGCATTTATACAAATGTTCTCTGCTTTGTACAGGGCCATGGAACATAATTCCTTTAATGCTTTCATAACATCATGCACAAACACTTTTCCTATCTGATACACATTTTTGTATTTCAAGCGTCTTTTCAGAGCCACAATGATTGTAATTGTATTGTTAATGAACTATGACAATGCTTTTTGCACAACATCTAGCTAAACAGGTACATTAATAATTGATCCTGTTAAGCCCATCTGGGGTCACTTATAGCCCCAAGGTTTGATTTGAGCAATTGCAATTCACAGAGAGACAAGTCTCTCCTCAAGTTCCATAACTGCACCTACATCTGTTAGTGGTGTATTACATCTTATTCGGTCAGGGGTTGCAACTGTGGCAGTTTTCCATTTTCATGCGATCGTTTGCATGGAAGACAAACTTTCTCACTGGAAAATGGTTTATCATGGGCTATCATCCAAAGGTATTCTACTTGCAAATCAGGCATGGAAGACTTACTATTTTTTGAAAAATTCAATTATTCACAAATTGCACATGCAATGGAAGGAGTGCCTTTCATTTGTTTCATGTAGGTCTATCTTTCAATTTTTTTTTCACAGGGAAGTATGGGTAGAAACTGTTTCTTATTTTTCATGTACACCACGAACTGCCATAGTTGCATGAATATTCTGGGACATGCAATCATACACATGAACTACCATAGTTGCATGACCATTCTGGGATATGAAATCGCACATGTTTATGTTATGTTCTACACGAACAAATTTCTTTACATTGTCATATGCGAGTTTCTCTTTAAAATGAAGTGTAGCAATGTATTTTTTTCTCTCGCGCATGACCTTTTTCAAGTTGTGGTAAATTACTCTACATTTATTTTCCAAGGGGAGGATGACTTGGTGGCAATTGGGATGAATTTCACTCTAACCCAGTTTCTAAAAAACTATTTTACATTTTTTGTTCAAAGCCTCTATTTGCTTATCAGAAGTCAGACGAATTTGACGAATAATTTTTTTCAAATTGTGATAACTTACTCTATGTTTTTTGTTTAAGCCCTCTATGGCCTCATCACAACTGAAATGAATTCTATGAATGTTTTTTTTGTTCAAGCCCTGTCTACCCATATCGCAACCAGGAGGACTCTCGTTTTCACTAAAAAACATTCCACACGTATGCAGATTCAATGTCGTTTGGGTAACATGCACACTCAACCCTGAACTACCGATATCTCCAACGAAAGGTTCATAATGGATATGTGTTGTATCTATTTTCAACGACAGGATGTGAATTGTTCGATCATAATTTGAATCGATAACCTGGGAATGGATAGTGCCAGCTGGCGAGGCCGACCAAACCTGGATCTTCACCCTGAATACCATAGACAACCATTCCAAACAAAATCTGCAACCCTCCATATTCCCTTCTTCATATGGAAGTGCCATGTTCATAAGGTATTCATGCCAACTTCCAACTGCCGACATATTTTCCATGAGATATGGGCAAAGGTGTTGATGCAATAACCTAAAAGCTTGTTCGTTGTTGCCTATAATCGCATTGCAGAAGGACTGTACAGTGTAAATATGCAACGAATGAACATCGAACTTGGCTGCTACCAAACAACAAATTGTATTAAATAGACTATCTCCACAGCTAGACACAACATTTGTTGCCAGTTGTAAACCATAGCAATCTATGCCATCCAAAATATGTTTTCATTGTGATTGAAGGTCTTTGCAAATAATGGACAAGTAGATATGAGGACCTTCTATATTGCATATGAACATTTTTTTGTACAACAGTGGTTCATAATGGCCACTAAGGGTATTGACATCATGGAACAAGATGAAATATGGATTGTCAGATGCAGTTTTGTTGAATAATAGATATCTTGTTTTTCTTGTCAATGACCATATGCCAACTGATATATTCAGCCAGTTAAACAGCCACCGAATACAAAATGTATCTCCCCAAAGTCCCCTTTGATGTGCAAGCAGAACTGGAGATGCAGACAACCGCATCTTTGAAAAATACGTAGCCACATCATGCATTCCATGCAACTGCCGAAGAAAATCAGATTCCAGTTCATATTCATAAGACTGCAAAGCCTTAGCATTGCCATTTTTAAAACAGGCCAAGAAATAATCTATCAATCCATTGCGTAGCTCGGTTGACGAATACTGGAAATGCAATAGAACTTGGAATGTATCGAAAAGGAAATCCCCAACAGTATACGAGAATGCATCCAATCTAAAAAGGCCATTCCTATGCAAAACCACGTCAATGTTGTCATGTACGATGGGTTGTGTATCTTTTTCATATGACTCAACATCTATTACCTCCTTCATCTTTTCAATTGTCATTTTGAAGTTATTTTCTAGATACTTTTAGTTTCTATCAAAACAGAGAAAAGAACAGGCAAGAAATAAAAACTATCAAAAAAAAAAAATAGCGCACCAATCCCCGTATGTATCTTTAAACCTTCTTTTTCTCAAATTAAATACCCCCTAGTTCCCATAACAGATGAGAAGAAAACAGACTGACACTAGAAACTAAACCAAATAGAAGAAAGATCGCAAAAAAATAAAACCATAACTTAACTCAGCAGAAAGAAAATAGGCAGACACAATTTTCCACCCCACGGAGTAGAAGCATACACTGCATCTACACCCCACCCGATGGTTTCCTCTTCTGATAGCTCCCAACTACTTTTCGTAAAGCCCTCTGCATTGCAATTTTCTGAAAAATTATGGACATGACATCCGCCAAATGAATATGCATTGTTTCCAGAAACAAAAACTAACAGCACAGATAAAAATGGTTTGGAATAGAATATTGAAAATCAGCAAGAACAGGGAAACTTACCCGTCAATAGCGGATGAGAAGACCTCAGCACCAAAAAAAATGCAAACCGCAACAACAGGTCCAACAACTTGCAAATTTGAAGAACAACAAACCAGTGAACAACCACAAAGAACTTGAACTGCAAGTGCAGGACCTCAACTTTGCAAAATTGAATCAAACAAGAACTAGAATCATGGAACGAAACAATGAACAAGGATGGAGCACAAGGGCAGGGATGTCGGGCATGAAAAAAACTGTATTGCAAGGCATCTGTACAATAAACATTTAAGACTGGTAGAGCTCTTAGGTAAACAGTTAAGATAGTAAGGACCATCGAAGGGCATAGGCCTGTGCAAGAATTTAAGAAAAGATGCAGTGTGGCAGGACTATTCTCTCAAAGAACGCAACAATAAAGGAAAAATCAGACATAGCAATATCGTGGAGAATGTATTCCACCCAGCAGAAAATGCTAAGGGAAACATTCGAACTAATGCTAGCATTAATCCACGTTCCACGAATGCATAACAAAATTTATGATTCAAAAAAGACCATATACTACCAAATACTTTGGAAATCCAAACATATTTTACATTGGGAATAGCAAAGGGAGCAATAAGACCTCCAATCTGTTGTCCAATCAGATCTTGACAAACATGATACTTTTTATTATATAAAAATCGATATTTTCACTTCCCTTGTTCTAACAATAGACATTAGAGAAATATTTCTGATCAACGCACAAGATAGTGCCAGATCAACAATTTATCGAACAATATAGTCCCTCTATGCCTACGGCAGGGACTAATAAGGTTAATTTAAATAAAACTAAACTATAGTAAACTAAAAAAAGTAACAACTAAACTAAAATAACTAATTTATAATTCAAACAGTAAAGCTAAATCAAAACGTAATTTAAATTGAAGATAAAGTAAAATAAAATGACAAAAGGTATTAACTATCGATCAGTATAGAAGTTTTTTTTATATTTTTTTTAATATTTCCATATTTGGAAACGCATGACAATTTGTTGTTCAATCTTTTGACTTTGCAACAGGTTAAAATTTATGGATTTGTTATCTCGACTCTTGCAATAGAACTGAGTTTTGGAATAATTCTTATGGTTATTTTCTTTAGCGACAAAACAATAGCTCGCTCTCATGAAAGGTCTACTCCATGTGTCCATGATCTCGGGTCGTTTATCGTGGATGTATATTGTTTTTTTTCCCTAAAACTGTAGCACAAAAATCTACAAACTGTTGTAACAAATCTAGTTTTAGTGCAGCCTAGGATCTGGGAAGAAATATTTCGTGGACCCATTTGTTGGCACTGAAATGTCATGATATCAATGCAATTTGGGTGCATGTAATGATTTCGTTCATCAAAAAGTGACATGGCATTGTATGTTCATATTTGTAGCATTCGTAACACTAATATGAGTTGGTTCCATTTTCATTGTTGAGATTATGTGGCGTAATTCTTACCCATCTCACTTCTCATGAATAATCGCGGAGGCTTTTATTTTGGATGAGGTTGCTCTTTTCCTTCCATGTAGTATATAGAGCTAGTTGAGATAAAGTAAATGGTGAAAACACCTTTATGATCCACTAAAATCTTTTCTGAAAATGTTAAAATATTATCAACTTACCTTTATAAGTTTAAGACATAAAGTTTATTCACCCTTGGGTATGAACTTTAAGGCCGTATTCTACATAATCATGTGTCCTTGTTGTTGATTTTTCAATGTGTTAGGTTAAGCATGAAGTTTATTCCATTTTATCATTTAACCATAACCATAAATTTTGCAGCAACTAGGATCACACACATTTTCCCAAAGAAGTGTACTTGCTGAAATTTCCAAACTCACAAGAAAGATATGATTCCACAATGGGGAGTCTTCCCTTACTTATATTAGACTTGTCCTATCAACATAAATGTCTATTGGCTCAACTGGGCCGACCTCTCTAAGTCACATCATAATTCATTATTATTATTATTATTGATCAGATTAATTATATTTTACATTTATTATTAGACACATTAAGGTGGGTCCGACTTGTACCCTTTACATAACAATTAGGGTTACAGGTAGGTCTGACTCTTGAACAATATATATAACAAAAGATCAGATACACCCACTGGTGCTCATCCACTAGGGACACATCTGGTTCACTGCATTACACAGAAGAATGGCATCTTCACACGTTCACTTGTGCTCGTCCACAGGCATGTCCACTCTACAAATATTCTTTCCCACTACCTCACACAGGAGAATCATTTGGAGTCTTCTCATCAACTATGCTACTCAGAGGAGGCTAATACATCATCTTCATTTATGTTCACATGACGATCCACCCAACACTTTGGGATTTCACATGTTCACCTTGTGCTCAGCCACATGCATGTCTTAATTCAATAGATCGCCTTTCCCACTGGATAATCATCTGGAGTTCTTCTCAACTCTCTAAATGGAGGAGGTCATCTCTACGTTCCTAGCTCTATCTCAAGCAGGAACCACATACCCTTCTTAGGGGATTTCTCTTAGGTTTGTAAGTTGAGAGAAAGACTCATATAGCTGCAATGATCAACATCTCACAGGTTTGTAAGTTGGAGAATGTCTCACATAGTTGCAATCATCAACACTTGTCTCAGTCCATGCACCCATTAAATAGGGTAAGGGACCTTAACCTCCATTTGAAACATGGGGTTGGCATTAAATGTTTGGTTTGGAAAGTTCCCAACAAACCTGCACTCGTAGTTGTTATAGAAAGATTTGCCTCACCATATGCAATCTTGCATAGAGGGTCCTTTTCCATTTCCCTATGGAGACTTTTCATCCATTTTTTACAAATCCCAGAGCTAAAAATACATTTTTTCCACATATACGCACCTTTCCTACTATACAACATGCGTATACGCAAGTTACACCACTACATCTCGCGTATATCGAGATTTGTGCCCAAAAATGAAAAATGGTATCGAGTTTCCATGTCATGACAAGAGATCAATGATACTTGGCCTTCCATATACTAGAAACGTTCCTACTCAGTCGTTCAATTCCATTTGAAGGCTATAAATGGGCCAATTCCGAGCTATGGAAAAGAGGAGAAATAATTCAACTTTGAGAACAAAGTTACTCTGGAGAAATTATTCACTTCATATTGAGCCTACATCCCTTTGTCCTTTAAGTCTGAGCACAATGTTCATCCCCCAAGCTCTTCCCTTATTGATTGAGAACTTCTTTGTCTCTCTTCAATGAGCTTGCCTTTGGTGGAGGATTGAAGTGGTGGAGGCCCAACTAGAAGGAACTTAGTTTCTCGGTTTTGAGCCGTGCCGACACGGAAGTCTATAACGTTTTCACTTATGTTGATCATATATTAATATCAATACTCTTTTCCCATCCAATTGATATCTTGCAAATATTTGAATTATTATTCCATGAGCATATTTGTTATGTATATTAATGGATTATTCTATTGAATGTGATAACATCATATATGATCACCATATGCTTGTTTTGTTTGGTTGTTGAGGACTAGTTGCATGTATATTGCTTTGGGTCAAGTGGAATTCATTGAACGTCTAGACGAGGTAGGCCTTTTATCTTGTCTTGCTATCATATTTGTTTATATAGCATACTTGAGAATAGAGTTGATTTATGTTGTGATTTTCATCTGTTGTGGTTTTCCCCATCCATAGAGAGATTTTCCTTGTAACACAATTGGCGACCATACTGGGGATTGAATCTTATTTCTTAGCGTTTGGAGTGTTTTTCTCCTTAGATTTCTCTCATTCATATTGTGTTTATTGTCGTATCATGTCTTGACAAACTCTGTTCACATTGGGTCTGAGTATTTCATTCTTCTCATTTTCCTAGTTGTGTTTTTGAAACATATACGTGGGTTTTTGCTTGACAGTCGCGTATATACGTGTGATGTCCTTCTACAAGCTGTGTGCATGCACGGTGTTTCATTGAACAATCATGTACATAAACCTCGTTTTCTTGTTTGTTGGGTTTGGTGGTTGTTGGGTAGGTTTTTATGATTGTTGAGTCTTGTTGGGTGTCTGTAGTGACTGTTAAGTGTCTGTGGGATGACAGGAAACCTGTCTTTGGTTGAATTTTTGGGCGGAGTCTTTCTAATAATCTTCTCTTTTTTATTGTCCTTGTACATTGGGCTGGGTGTTTTTGTCCTTGGTATCCTACTTGAGTTGTCTCTTTCTATACATAATAGAGTCTTTATATATCAAGTTGTTGTTCAATCCATGCATTTTCATTTTTCTTATATTGAAAATACAAAACTTATAGGCATTTTGCATTTATTGGAATTTTGATCTTTTGAGTCTTTGTCATTTATCTTAGTTCATGCAAAGAAAGATTGCATTTTTATTTCATAATTGCATAGTTGAAATTGAAAATTGCATTGTTTTAAGGAGCATATCATTCATTAAATTTTGAAGTTAGGACTTTGCATTGTATTCATATTTACTTTACTTGCTGAGTCATAACATCATGAGTTTCACTACCATACCTTTTTGAGTAAGCACAGACATTAAAATTGGTTAGTAACAATTTTATTTTCTAGGGTGCACAAACTAGCTTAAGATTTAGTGCCTTGGAATAGGATTTTGTGAGTAAAATTCTCCAAGGCTATTAAATCAACATATGTGTTTGACTAAAGGAGTGGATAACTCCATTGTATAATCGATAATATCAGGAGGTTCTTCTTACAATGGAGTTAATCACAAGGTTGTGCACGGTTGGTTGAAGGGATATCCCCTTGATACCTTCTTATCATCAAAGATATTTCTGGGGATCTATTCATATCTAGGGATATATTTTTATCTGGGGATCTTTCTACCCTTCCCATACGGTGGACCTAACTTACAAATTCTCTCATGTGCATCGGTTATACATTGGTTTCTTAGTTGCTTGAATTAGGTGCCACATAGGTTACTTATAGGGGTTATTTTGCAGGTACCCTGGGTCAGTTAAGGGTCGGGCAACACACAACCTTTATGGAGGATTAACTTTCAGGGGGACTTTGATCGACTGGTTGTTAAGCCCACGAGGGCCCTTATAACTGATTTTGTTACCTCCAATCTTTAGCAGGGAGTCTCAAGCCCCTATTGGGCGAGACGTACCTTCTTTAGGGAGGTCGGCCCCTTTCAACCACTTTACCCTGTTTGTGTGCATATTGGTCGTTTGATTATTTTTGGTGTGCTCTTTGATTACTAGTTGGCCTTTGGATTTGTTTTTGTATCTTGAGTCTTATTTCATCATGGAGTCGGACTAGCATCCCTGTCGGTTCCATTGGTTGTTACAGTTACCACCGGATTTCGAGTCTTTTCCTTCTAAAAGGCATAGAGTTATTAGACGTGGTACACACACCTCCACTTTTCTGACTTTTGACTATACAAGGATGAGTACTGAAATGAGTCATCAGAGTACTGGGAGCCCTTTGACTCCCACACCTACTATAGTTAATGGTACCCCTTTGACTCCTTCAAGCACAATGTTTGTAGTGTGAGAGGCATCTATCATTACTACTTCCCATCCTACAGTGAATGCTCAATCTATTTCCTTGAACCCATTTGGCTCTCTTGGTCACTCACCAGGATATAATGTTCAGTCCATCCCTATTGCCTGTAGTCCTTTTTCCTATGGTATTCTGACTGTCCCTAATGCTAGCATTGGACTTGGGGGCACAACCACTCCTTATACTCCATTTTCGTTTGGTGGTTCTCAAATCCCTCAAATGATTCCTTATATGGGATGCATTGCCTTTTTTAACTCCGGGTCTAATCCTCTTTCTTTTGGGTGGAGAAACCAACCTGGTGGACACGCTTCTACTCAAGTTCCATCATATACCCTCACCTCCTCAATGTCGATTCTAACCAACACGTTTGGCATGATGAATCCACCTCTATACTATGGATTCATACTCGGAGGAGGTCAGTTTCATGCCTTGGAAAACCCCCAACCCGGAGCCACTCTGGCTTGGGAAAAATTTTATAACCCCCATCAAAACATTCCTACTGGAATAGTTCCCAACCAACCCCTTATGAATCATCCTGGAGGAGGGTCTTACAATCCCGGACAGGGCCATGGTGCTTACTAGAACCATGGATGGGATGCAGTTCCTCAAACACAATCTTTCTAGGGATATTGGGCCTAGATGTCGCAACCCCTTCTCCCTTTTCTTTCCATGCTTAATGTTCCAAACTTGTCTAAGTTGATGAATGAACTTGTGTGTCATGATCCTACATGGCCCCCCATCCCCACCAAGATTCCTTCGAACATTCTGAAATTCGAAGGTAAGAATGGCAAAGATCCTGGTGATCACACTACCACCTTTCACCTATGGTTCTCTTCGAATTCCCTTAATGACGATTCAATTCGGTTAAAATTATTTGAATTTACCGTCATTGGGGTTATTGAGAAATGGTATATAGAGCTACCTAGGGGGGCATATGGGACCTTTAGTCAGATGGTGTTACTCTTCCTTAACCACTTCCAATTGTTGGTTCGTTATGATGTTGGCCTATAACTCCTGTCGAATTTATGCCAGGACATAGCCACTCATATATTCGATCATATCCAGGAGTGGGGTAGATGGAAGAGGTTTATTAAGTCCTCCATATCCCCTAACTTTATTTTAGAATGGTTCCTTAAGTCTTTGCAACCTCCTTTCTCGAAGGATGTTGCTACATCCGGGGTTACAACTGAGGAAGAAGCAATATTCAAAGCCCAACAGTTAGATATTATATATGCTTAGTCTAGAATGTTATACCAAATTCTTTCGGATGCACCGAGGTCAACCTATGACCCTAAACAAAATCCCAAACCTCATGCCAATGGCATTGTAGGCTCCACCAATGTAAAATCTGGAGACTCGGTGACAAGCCATTTGAAAGATTTGTCTCTAAACCAGTTTGTAGGAGGTTCATATTTGTCTGTGTCTTCCAACCCCAATCAGTTGACGGATGTACATTTTATGCAATTGTCGACCAACCCAAATGGTAACAAACAACTAGGTGAGAATAAGAAGAAAGGACATAATAATAATCGTAAGGCTGGGAAAAATAATAATAAACCCAAGGACACTAGTAATAATGAGAAGACAAATAATAATGTTGGAGAGGGCAAGAAAGAAAGGCGTAAGGTGAAATTTCCCTGTAATATTTGTATGGACAATCACCTTACTCATTTATTCCCAAAACGTGTGGAAGTTTTGAGGCTCTTATCTCTATCACCTGCCATGCTGAGGAATCCTTTCCCACATAACCAACACATGGCCTTGAGCTCCTCAAATGTTGGAAATTCGATTGGGGGGAGTCAAAACCCATCGTCGCAAGACGACGACCGTTTGTGTATCAATATGGTCAATTCTCAGGTTAATGTAGTCACCTGATCTCGCAATTATAGTTCTTCACAGGCTATAGCTAGTCTAGAATCTCCTCCTCCTCCTTCGGACATGAATTTACAGATCGAGAAACCAAATCCACTGCCTCGTATTTCGAAAGGAGTACTCAAGTTCTCTACCCATAATCCAAATTCTATATCCACCAAGAATTACTCTATTGTTGAGGATCTGGGTCAAACCCCTTGTGTGATTTCAGCTCTGGAGGTACTCCAGACGTGCCCTTCACAGAGGAATGCCTTGTTATCTGTATTAGTATCTCTAGACCCCAGTAGCTCAAAATTCATCAAGTTTGACTTCATGGATGTGAAGCCTCGCTTGCCTTACCATGTGGCATTCCAAATCCACGTGGGGTACTCAAAGTATACCATCAAACGTGTGATTTTTGATGAAGGAGTTGTTACATGTGTGATGTCCCTAATATTTTGGAAAGCTATTGGCTCTTCAACTCTTTCTCAATCACCTACCGTGTTGACTACTTTTGATGGTCATTCCTCCCGCCCTCACGATATTATTCCTACCTTTCTGGTCCAGTTAGGTGGGAAGATGGTAGAGGTGGATGTTGAGGTAGTTTATGTGCCTCTTGATTATAACTTGTTACTAGGACACAATTGGACTTATGCTATGACTTTAATTGTATCATTTGTCTTCCTCACTCTTTGTTTTCCACTCGATGGGAATATCATGACGATCGACCAATTATCCTTTGCATATGTTATCCCCAATACATATGTTGGACTGTCGATCCCCGTGGTCGACAATTATCACCCGACAACTGAGAATATCATTTTTAGGATGTATTCATCCCTTAAGGGTACCTTCGACTTCATGGCACAAATTCACCATGTTTACGCCATGTCCAGTACGTTCGTGTCATCATAGAGGTTTGTTCCTTTCCGCACTTCCTATTTTAACGATCCTTGGACCCTACCTTCCTTGACTTTGTATTTTGAAGGTCAGTCACATGCTAGAATGGCCATGCCACTATCGACAACGGAGATTGTGTATAAAGTTGTTCTTGACTCTTCAACTGATCCTGATCCTATTACCTCGTCGACGGATGAGGAGGATCCTATTTTTAAGCCCGTGTGGGCCACTTCATTGTCTTGTTCACATGACTTCCATGATGAGACTTTTCCCTCGGATGAAGCCATCATTGAAGCCATGAATGGTCCTAACAAACCTTGGGATGATATGCATCATCGCTCTTATTTTCTCCCAGATCTTGATAGAATCAAACAAGATGACTTTCGATCTATTTTGAGCGAGATAGTTGGCCACGCCGTAGTTCCACTTGATACGCACGACATTTATGATGAAGGAAACATGGCAAGTATCTATCCTACCATCACGATTGATATATCTCATACCCCTGGCAAGATTGAAAACGTACATATCGGTGTGGATTGTTCGCCAGATAAATCATGGTCTACACCAATCTCTTCAAGGAATTCTGAGATGTATTTGCTTGGTCATATGAGGAGATGTCAGGAATCAACCTTCGTATTTTTGAGCATTAGATTATAACTTATCTGAATGCTAAGTCTATTGGAAAATGTCTTAGAGTTGTCAATCCCGTAAGGACCCTGCTATTAAGGTAGAGGTCGAGAAACTATTTAATGTTGGCTTTATCTACACAGTTCCTTTGACTGAATGGGTATCCAATCTCGTTCCTATGAACAAGAAGTAAGGAACCATCTGTGTATGCATGGAATTTATTGACCTGAACAAATCCAGTCCTAAAGACAACTTCCTGACACCTTTCACCGATCATATTCTCGACGAGTGTGTGGGAATCAAAGTGTTTTATTTCATGGAAGAATTTTTAGGGTATAACCAAATTCATATTAAACCTGAGAATCAACACAAGATGACATTTATTTGTCCTTGGGGTACTTTCGCACACTGGAAGATGCCTTTCGGCCTTAAAAAAATCGGTGCAACCTTCCAACGTCCTATCACCTTTGCATTCCATGATCTTAAGCATATAGTCAAATCTTACCTTGACGATCTTGTTGCTCACTCTTGTAAAAGAGAGGATCACTTTAAGCACCTTCGACTAGTTTTTTAAAGATGTCATTGTTGAGGAAAATATATGAAATGATCTTACTCAAACAGTTTCAGATACCTCTTGGCTAAAGAAAGATAGACGGGAATATCACCCTATGTTTATTGCCATCAAAATTGGTATCCTAATTAACAAGTATTGTTTACAAGTGCTTAGGCTGGTTTTTTTATAAATAAAATCTAGGTGAAAAAATCATTATTTATGTAATTTTCTGAACATAACAGATGCTGAAATAAATATAGAGACAAAAGTAAAGACACCAAGTCAATAATCAAAATAGATGATACATAAAGAAATCGTTTATTTCATTCCAATTCATTAAAAGAATCGTTCTCTTTAAAAAATTTCCTAAGGAAGTTTTCGACAAAAGTCAAAATTAGATGTCCCCGATGAAACATACAACAACACTTCTAATAGAAAGTAAAAAATAGAACTTTAAAAGCTGGATCATCTTTCCACAAATTGTTTCCCACTCAAATCTGCACAATAGCCTTTGTGAGTCATGAAATCTAATTCACAAACAGACAAGTCTACACAGACCATCAAAGATAGATCAACACCTACGAAAAACAAGTGTCTGAACGATGTAATTCATCAATGAATATTGTTATCTACAGTAGGAGCCTGCTATCATAAAAAACATTTAGGCTTCTAATGAATTTAGGAATGAATGAAAATTGAATTATCTCAACAAAATTCAAAGAGCAAACCTTAGTATGTTTCTCCTTCTATTCTCCCCTTGTTCCTCATTTTCCTTTTTCCTTTAAGAAAATTAGAATTGGTTGAAGTAGTTGAACTACATCTTTAGTTAAGTTAACTAAAACTCAACCAAATTTTTAGTTAAGGGGGAAAAATAATAAAATCATAGTAAGGGTTTTAAATAAATAATAACTAGTTGGTGGGACCCCTTATGGCTCCCTTTATCTCTTTAACAATCATAACACAACTATTTAATCAAAAAAACATCCCTCCTTGTGACTCCCATCATCACTTTCATATTTGGACAATTTATATCAATGATAATTGAATTTGTTTCCAAAAATATATTACCCATATATCCAAAATAGTGTGTTGTCCAAAATTTCAAAAGCCAACTGTTCTCAACAATTAATAAATAAAAATTTAAAATCCATATTTGCCACTATGGGAGGAAATATTTCCCTTGTTTTTGATGTCACCTTTTGATCTCTCTAATTTTTCCTTAAGATGTGTGGAGCCTTTAGGCCTAATCTCATTGATCACATGACATAAATCATCTCTCAAATGCATGTGGGAGGACACAAATTTGTCAGAGTCATTTGAGGGTGAGGAAGGGGCTACCCCATAAAAACAAAGATCCATACAAAGTGAAAACCTCCAACAAAAATCCATAAGACAATAGAGAGACATCACGGTTTCCACCACACAGAACAACCAATGAAATTGCAACTTCAACCATCAATTTTTCCATTTGTAACGAATAAAACACACAATCATTCTAGAGAAAACTCCACGCGTTTACACTTTTTTCAACCTCAAGAAAACAAATCCCAACACATTACTGAGCCAATGTTCATTTCATACACAAAGAGAATTCATGGATGGGCAAAAAGAACCATACATGTAACCAATGGCCTTAAAAATGCGAGTTGGTCGAGCAGTTCCTTCCATGCCTGAATCTCGAAGATTAACCACACAAAAAACCAACTAAAAAATAACCATGCTAGCATGATGGACAGAGGGAGAAGTATGGAGGGACATGCATTTATTTCACATCTCTTCCATCCTCCATTTCATTCAATTTTGTAGTACACGACAGCCTGCCAAACCATACCAATAATCCATACCATTAATTCCATGCATCAAAACTTGGACACATTGCTTGACAATTGTGCCACCCAATCCATGTTAGCCATTGTAAAAACCATACACTTACATATATGAAATGTGCCCAATATAGCTCAATACAAATCGTATAGCCGCTAACATTGCTAGTTATGACTAACATTAATTTATTTAAATTTCATTTGCACATAGTATAGCATAGCACAATATAGTTCACTTTCTTGGATTTTTTTTTATATTGCCCTTGTTGTTACTAACATGTTTCTTGTGTAGGTGTTGACAGGTAATGAATCATGGCGACAATAGCAATTGTAATAACAATAACTACAAATCATTCATCCATGGAATTTAGAGCTTACACAAATAGAACCAACACATAAAATGAATTATCCATCTGCCATTATGTCGAAAACAAAACCAACATCTCGTCGTCAATCATATAGAACCCTGTAAGACACATCAAAACAACAACATACAATGTGTAATAAGACTATCTTTGATCCTCCAGTCTACAAGGGGGTCCCACCTACTAGTATTATATATTGTTAGCATAGTTTAAATAATAGGCTTAAGAAATACTTTGCAGACGAAATGCTCGTTGCGATTTTAATTGTCAACAAACTGGTGACTCCACGGGGAAATTTGTTTCCAAGAAATTAGAACTCATAATGTATGGTTTTTCAAACCAATAACAATGGATCAAGAAGGTATAGCTAGAATGATTATGCAACAAGGGGAAATGAGCGGATTTAATGGAAAAATGACCAGGAAGTCGGGAATAACTCATGAAAAATGTTAAGTATGAGGGGGTTTATCCCTGTATGCATAATCATTCAACTAGAATTTTCTCTTTACTTCAAGGAGAAAAAATTATGGACTTTCTCTTTTAATTCTCAAATGGATGAAGAAATGGTAACCAGAAGCGGGAGATAACCAATTCTTTGATAAGACGACAGTGAAAGAAGATAAGAAATTCAATTTAGTTTCAGGGAGAACATCGTAACAATTGTGTAAGCTTGATTTTTATTGACTAAAAATACCTTGCAGGAGTGCCACTGTGGCATAACTGATCCAACATCTTACCCTTGACCAAAAATAAACTAGAAGATGAAAAGCAATAAAATGCATGACAGAAATGGCATTACAAAATTTAAAACAACAGAAAATAAAATGTCATAATTTTAAAAGAAGCGGGATGATATTAAAAGGAAAGAATAATTTAAACTACCGTAAAAGAAGAAATGAAAAACAGTGGTGAAAATAAAAGAAAAACTAGACTACTGATATAAAGAAAATCCAAACAACGTTAAAAATTTTCAAGTTGGTTCCACGTAGTGTTTTAAGTGAGAACCGTTAGTGTTGTAGGAAAACAATCTCTCCTATAAATCTTTTAGAATATAAGAGTTAGTACCCAGGACAAAATCAATCTTGAAGGGACCCAACCATAAATTTTGAAACCTTGAGAAAATTGATAGACCTTTAAAGTAAACGGTTAGATCATCAAGATAAACATGAATAATATTACTGATCAAATCATGCAAAATAATTTGCATAGGTATTTTAATAGTGGTACTTGCATCAGATAAACCATAAGGCATACGTTCATAAGTCAAGGTACCCCAATGACTAATAAAGGTGTTTTTGTATGTATCTTCCCCTTTTATCTTGATTTGATTGTCACTGAAAAAACCATCAAGTAAGTGCATCATTTGTGACCTTGGAACTTGCTGTAGAATCATTTCCATGTTAGGGAGAGGAAAGTGATCTTTCATAATAGCTTGATTGAATGCATTAAAATCAACATAAAATCTGATATGATAAGTTGCTTTCCGAACATGAACCAATTTGGAAATTCATTCAAAATACTTGACTAGAAAGATGATTCCATCCTTCAAGAGTTCTTCCAACTCCTTTTCAATATCTGCTTCCAGTGTAGGGTTTATAGGCCTTTGTTTTTCTCTAACTGGTTTTATGCCTTTCTTGGTGGGAATGGCATGTTATATAAGAGCAGGATAAAAACCACGATGATCCTCATAAGACCAAGAAAAAACATCTTGAAATTCACCAAGCAACTTGGCAAACTTCATTTTCTCTTCATCAGAACATTGCGAACCTATTTTAACATTCTTTGGGGACTCGGGTGTCCCAATGTTCAAGGAGATGGTTTCACCCAACTTCCCTTTCGACTCCTCTTCTTTTTGTTTCTCTTTATGTCCTACACCACTCAATGAAAACGAACTCTCTAGAGGAGTCAGGCCCTTAGGAATCTTGTTTCCTCTATGCATATAATTTCCTTGGGATTATAAGGTTCATTCTAAATTAAATAACAAATACTCTCATCGCTAGGGAAGACCTGCCAAGATTCTATATTTTCAGGGATATGTTGATGATATAGAGACTGAAAAGTACAATCAGGTTTGTGTGGCATAAGTTGTCGATTAGGAGAGGCTACAAAAACAGCTAACCGATCAACCATTGAGTTCAATTCCCTCTTAAAATGAGTAATGTTGAAAGATAATAGGTTCGAGATAAGTTCCCAAATAGTTTGGGTGTATCATTTCATCAACTTGTTGCTAGGAGAGTATCTTACGTACAATATTCGCAACAAGCTCGGAGTCTCCAAAAAATGAAAGGTGACCACAACCAAGATTATAGGCATTTTCAATGCCTAATAATAAGGCTTCAAATTCAATGACGTTATTTGTGCAAGAAAACTCCAACCTGTAAGAAAAGTTATGAATTTTCCCCACAGGAGAGTACAAGATTATTCTAGCTCCATTACCTTCACTAGAGAATAAACCATCAAAGTGCAGGTACCACATACCATTATCTAAATCGATTTTTTCCAAGGGAATGTTATCCTCCTCAACAAATATGGAATACACCCCTAGGTCCTCTTCGATATAGTTCACATTTGGTTGTGGGAAACTTTCTATGTAAGGTGAAATGCTTTCCTCTCTAAGGACTATAATGTTTTTACCATTCTGAGGAACCGATAAGTGTGTCCCATCAAGTGAGAGGTATCCACCCATCAAATTTTGCCAGTCTCTTCCCAAGATGATTGAGTAATTTCTTACTGGCATATCAATTACCTGAATACTAAGGGTTGTCCTTATTTCAGGGTGTGCGCACAAAACTAAGGTCACATCCATAATCGCACCTATGGTCGTTTGTTGTAGACTATTATAAGAGATCATGCTTCTGGCATTTTCATTTGTACAAGACAAGCCTAACTCTTACATAATAATATTTGACATCACACTTGGTTCCGAACCGCCATCAATGAGGCAACAATGGGCGATCTTATCCATAATATTTACAGAAATATAAAAATGGTTTTTTTTACAGGGTATCTAAAGTTATGTACACCTAATTTATTTATATATGAATCCTCTTTATTTACCTCTTGAGAGAGATTGTCTACAACGAAATATTTTCCTTCCATGAATTATTTTAGATGCCTTTGTTGTTCACGGATGACAACCATGTCTAGAAGGGTTACATATGCTTTGATGTTCACCAAATGATTTAGGATAATGTATTTGGAAGAGGGGAAAGGGGAAGTAGTTCCTTGATTGTCAGGAACCTTAGGAACCTGAGTAGTAGCAGCTAGTGAGGATGAGCTCGGGCTAGAAGAATTGCAAGGAGGATCATATTTTCCTTTAGGAGTGTAGGATTTGTTCCTAGTATTAATGATCATTACATATTCTGGCTCTGCAAAATATAGGACATCAATGGTAGTTTATGGTATTTTACCAAATATCTTATCTCTGATATAAGATCTTCCTTACCTCACATGTGATTTTCTCGTGGTGTTCCTCACAAAATTTATACCAACATCGAGGCCTGATAACTTTAGTCTGAAAATTATTTTCAATTAGACTTCTAAAGGGTGGTGCAGAAGAGGACGAAGCTCCAAGGGTGAGAGGGGAGACAGTTCCCTTTCACTCATGCACTATCATATGATTATTCATGTCTTGAACTAGTTGTAAGAGGGTGGGAATGTCTACTTAGTTAACTGATTCTCCCTGAGGACGACCTATTCTTTCAAGTTGTTATTCATAATCTAAACAAATACGTAGAGCAGAACCGAGGTTATCAATGGCGTTTTCCTCAAGTTTATGATGATATGGGGAAGGTAATGCATTCTAGTAATGCATGAAAGCGTCTTGGTTCTAAGGTCGAATGAGTTCATGGATTTGATTGTATAACTTAGTGAAATGCAAGTTGAAGGACTTGATGGTCTCACCATTCTTATAGGCAATGTTATTGTACTCCTGTAACTTCTCAGCCAATATTTTAGATTTCTCATAGGTGGATCTGAACCAATAAACTAACTCCTCCCAAATAAACAAAATCTTAGGAGGAAGGTCAAAGAAACCGGCCATGGCCTTTCCTCCCAAGGAATTGACAAATAAGTGCATGTAAGTATCGTTGTCATTGGATCCTATGTTGTGACAAGCATTAGAAAATTCCACCAAGTGTTCATTTGTAGTGACAATGTTATTCCCTGAAAACCTAGGAATATGCTCTTTGAATTTAGGAAGTGGACGAGTAGCAACTGCTAGGTTAAGAGGAGAGGAAACATGTCATGGTGTGGTTGTGGTGTCTTCTTCAAACTGAAAAAGCCCATACTTTTTGATGACTTTGGTGAGATTTGTGGTAGATTGGATAGGGATATGGTTTCTATATAAGCTACCAATCACTAACGAAGCTGAAGACTGAGACAAGGAAGCACTTCTAGTGCCACCAGAGCCACCACTAGATGTCATCTTGTGGATGATAGGTAAGGGAAAAGAAAATGAACTAGATGAGTCGGACAAGGTTCTCCTTAGAGCACTTAGTTGGGTTGATAACACAATGTTCCTTCTTCCTATTTCAACAATAGGGTTAATTTTAGGTGATAAGCCTCTTCTTCTCCTAGAAAGAAAAGAGTCTAAGGATATGAAAGGAAGGCCAAAGTTGAAGGAACAAGAAGGTTATTGTTGATTTCTAGGTTGTCTACGTCTAGCTTCCCAACGTTCTTGGGCACTAATATCTTTTTCAATTGTTTCCCATGAATGATTAAGCTCAGACCAAGTATTAGCAGTGTCTAAAATGGTGTTAAACAAATTCAAAGAAATGTTGGTATGATCTTGAAGACTGAGCTCAATATTGGGCTTCCTTGCAAGATGTACAATCATTAAGAAATAAAATAGTCAAAGAATCAATATTGGAAAATTAGATGTATTTGATGATAATCGAGCATAAAAATCAACCACAAAGATATTGAAGATCTCCCCAGTATGGTCACCAAATAAATGTTGAGAAAAAGATATGAAATGATCTTACTCAAACATTTTCATATCTTGCTTGGCTAAAGCAAGATAGACGGGAATATCAACCTATGTTTATAGCCATCAAAATTGGTATCCTAATTGACAAGTATTGTTTTCAAGTGCTTAGGATGTTTTTTTTATAAATAAAAGCTTACCGAAAAATTTAGTATTTATGTAATTTTCTGAACATAATAGATTCTGAAA
Organism: Picea glauca; assembly: GCA_000966675.3. Taxonomy (NCBI): domain Eukaryota; kingdom Viridiplantae; phylum Streptophyta; class Pinopsida; order Pinales; family Pinaceae; genus Picea; species Picea glauca. The sequence continues at coordinate 69,447 of JZKD02S1893467.1, read as the reverse complement.
TAAATATAGAGATAGAAGTAAAGACACCAAGTCAATAATCAAAACAAATGAGACAAATAAATCATATATTTCATTCCAATTCATCAAAAGAATCGTTCTCTTTACAAAATTTCCTGAGGAATTTTTGGACCAAAGTCAAACTTAGATGTTCCTAATGAAAGATACAAAAGGACTTCTGACATAAAGTAAAAAACTGAACCTTAAAATATGGATCGTCTTGCCACATATTTCTACCCACTCGACTCTACACAATAGCCTTTTTCATTCATGAAATCTAATTCACAAATAGACAAGTCTACACATACTATCAAAGATAGATCAACACCTCTGAAAAATAAGTGTCTGAATGATGTAATTCAACCCTGAATCTTGTTGTCTACAATAGGACCCTGATATCATAAAAACGAATTAGGCTTCTATTGAATTAAGGAATGAGTGGAAACTAAATTATCTCAACAAAACTCAAAGAGAAAACCTTAGTATGCTTCTCCTTCTATTCTCCCCTTGTTCCTCCTTTTCCTTTTGCCTTTAAGAAAATTAGAATTGGTTGTAGTTGAAATAATTATTTAGTTAAGTTAACTAAAAATCAACCAACCTTTTAGTTAAGGGGGAAACGTAATAAAATCATAGTAAGGGTTTTAAATAAATAATAACTAGTAGGTGGGACCTTGTGTGACTCCCTTTAGTTCTCTAACAATCATAACACAACTAGTTGATCAACAAAACATCCCTCCTTGTGACTCCCATCATCACTTTCATATTTGGACAATTTATATCAATGATAATTGAATTTTTTTCCAAAAATATATTACCCATATATCCAAAATAGTGTGTTGTCCAAAATTTCAGAAGTCAACCGTTCTCAACAATTAATAAATAAAACTTTAAAATCCATATTTTCCACTCTAGGAGACAATATTTCCCTTGTTATTGTTGTCACCTTTTGATTTCTCTGAATTTTCCTTAGTCTGTGTGGATCCTTTAGGCCTAATCTCATTGATCACATGAGATAAATAATCTCTCAAATGCATGCAGGAGGACATGGATTTGTGAGAGTCATTTGAGGGTGAGGAAGGGGCAACAGTGGATTTTCCTTTGTCAGGAGCATGGAGGGCCTCAGTTTTTAACCTTTTTCTTGGATGGGAAGACTGTAATGGTGAGTGGACAAGAGCATCTTGGACAATTTGATTAATAGGTGGAGGAGCAGGTAGAGAAAAGTTAGGCCAGCCACGATGTTGGGAGACTGTTGGGTGGACAATCTCTTGCCATTCATCGTTTTCAGGGACTTCAGGTTGTGGTAAGACATGATGGGGCATCCAGGGACCTGTGGGGCTTGGAGTGGAGGCCTTTCAAGCCTATTTTGGACCACTCCTTGTCTAATCCAGTTAAAAAATATAGCTTGAAATAACTGGCCTAACTCTTGCTAGTCTACATCAAAGTGTATAGAGAATCTTGGCCTTCTAGGGCCCCTGTTCCAATTTCCTCTTCCTCGGTTATCCCTTCCATGGATACCTCTGCTGAAAAATATCATTCATGTATGCATAATTGAATAGTGAATAGTCTCTTTAACAACCATACATGACAACTCTTTTAAATATAAAATAAAATTTGTCTTAGCAACATATCAGACTCATGGAATCCAATCCATACAAATCGTTTAATACCTGTCAATGAGCAGGAGGTTAACAAGGGTTTTTGGATATGTGAGGGATTGTATTGAGAGAAAAGTGTTAAAATGAGGGGAAAAAGATCATTATTACTTCTCACATACATCAAACAATCAATTGTATCATAAACCAAAAGAATATATCACTGTAATTCATCCTTGTGTGATCTCTGAAATTGTTATGATACAACATTTATATTAACTATAATTAAATTTTAAGAACAGGGAGTGTATAATGAATATGGGAAGGAGAGGGGAATTGTAATGTGTGAAAAGTGAAAAAATGGTAGGGAAAAGAGCGAACATTGTTCGAAAAACCAATTAAGTAATCCATAAAAGTAGTTATGTATTCAACACAACTATTCCAACACCAATTAAACATTTTTTGTGACCAATTAACAATTGATGTGTGTTAAAAAAATTTCATTGTCCCACATCCAATTTCCTTTTAAAATGTTTCAATTAATACAGTGTATAATCATACTCATAATTACTATGCCTTTCAAACATCTTGTTAAAAGAATTTTGTTTCTTTTTATTTTCTTCCCTTTTATATTTAAAACAAAATCCAAAGGAACACATAGTCATATTGCTTCAACTCTGTTCATCATAGAAAACATCAACCACTATCCATAATTTATAAATCCTCAAATCAAGCATAGACACAGGTCTTTCCTAAGTTGAACAAACTCTTTTAAAACATGCCCGATTCTATCCTTTGACAATATTAACAATTAAATTTTCAATGAAACCATACTACCAAAACCTCATTCTTCATCTATGATGGTGCAATAAAAAAAAACAATGCACGATTTCTCCATAAATCATACACAGTAGACAACCATGTCACAGTCATCAACTCTTCAAATTGCAATAATCTCAATCAGGCAAGTTAAACACACAAGAACCACCACTTCAATTTATACCACATTGTAGGAACAAATAGACCAATGCATAACAAAAAGAGGCATCTTTGTGACTGTACATTTATCCTTACTCTCAATCAACTAATTAAACAATGTTGAGTTATCAATTCAACTGTCATAACAAAAGGAGGCAACGACTATATACCAATTATCATCTCTAATTACAACTCTCCAAAAACCAATCAAACAAACATGAGACAATCATCAAGGCCATTGTTAATGCTACTCAACCAACTTATGATAGTCAACAAGAGACCCAACAAGAGTGCTACTAGTTGGGTTTATGAAAATCGGTCTTTGTAACCCTGAACACAAGAAATAATCAAGGGCTTG
>JZKD02S1893467.1:6146-64002 GCA_000966675.3 Picea glauca | reverse complement strand
TCTGGATTAATACAAAGAAGGTTTTGATTCAGACTCATGGTGTTCAAATATTCTCTGTGTATGCATCTTTGAATGTTATGCTCATGAATGTTTTACTCTTTCTGTCATGCAATTTCTTTTATGATATGTATGAATGATTTCTTGTTGAATGTCTGAAATATGAGAGAGAGAGAGAGAGTAAGGAAAATTAGTTCCGATTGTTTCTCTATCTGAGCAAGAGCTCCTGCAAGGAGTGCAGTTGAATTGTCCGCAAGGAGTGCGTTGACAAAGGGTTCAGAAGTTTGACTCTGAAGGATCAGACTAGATATCTCTTATTCTCATTTCCTCTGAGGTGCAGCTAGGCACAGGAGCCATGCAAGGAGTGCGCAGGCCGAGTAAGGTCTCAGAGTTGTGAATCTGAGAAGTCGTTGAAGAACTACTATTACAGGGTGTGCACAGAGTCGAAAAGAGTTCAACACTTGGAAGTGTTTGAAGGTCTGCCGCAAGGAGTGTGAGCAGGCGTTTTCTGTAAGACTTGAAGTCGTGAGAAAGCTCAGAAAGATTTGAAACTTCAAAGGGGTCGAAGGAAGGAAAGAGGCCAAAATACCTTGAAAATATGAAGGAAGGCGTAGTGACGTGGGACCATAGGAGAACAAGTTCCGCGGAGAGAGATACCTTGTTTAGTTTGGGCAGAGGTTCTTAGAGGAATAACGGACGGTCGAAATTCTTTGTGGAGAATTCACGAAGTCTTGTGAGCCGTCAGATCTCATGGAGGAGTAAGGGAGTTACCATGAGTATTCCTAAAGGTTCTAAGCTCAGGAGGAGTAGAGCCATAGATCCAAGCTACAGGAGCCATTGGATTTACCCGTGAACTTCTATTTCAGGTTTTCGTGAGTGGATGTCTAGAAATATTTGCAACGAGAGTCGTGAAATCATGAAACATGAGGTCCCAAAGGAACGAGAGGACTGTGTGGGCCACAGGAATCGGCAGGGTGGACAGGTGGTGCACTCTCGACAAGGAAGTCACTTCAGTTGACCATTTTAGGGATTCATGGGGTAAAGACCCGAATTCTTTGCATTAGGATTCGTGATATCACGAAGTCCAAAATCCCGACAGAGTAAAGGGGTGTTGAAAGGTCAATCTTACGGACGCATCTATGTTTCATAAAATCGGGTTTCGGGAATCGAGGGAAGAATTCGCTCGACATCGCAACCGCCGAAATCACGATAAGGAGAAATCTGAAACAGGGAGAGAAAGGGTCTGCGTTGACTATCTTTGGGTTTCGGAGGTTGAGAGATAAGACGCTTGACCACCAGATTGGTAGAAGTGTGAAGTCCAATCTCCCGAAGTACAAGGGGGAGTCTCTCAGAGTTAATTGTGGGTGCAGATTTCCTGAAAGGGAAATAGAGGAGCCATTTTTGAGAGCTCTTTGGGCCATTGTGATGGGAAAGATCCTATGTACGTAACCTTCTGACCCACGGGTTGAGGGAGAGGTGGTGTCAGGTTGATATCAAAGCCCAGAAAAGTTTCTTTGCTTTCTGTAGTAGGGAAAAGGAGAATTCACCATGCCGCCAAGGAGAAGAGACGTGCAAACACCTGATCCACCAGAGGAGAGGGAAATGTCAAGAAGAAGAGGTATACAGATGACTGATCCAGCCATGGAGAGAGAAATGCGTGATCTACGCGCCAGAATCGAAGACATGGAGACAACACAGAGGTGCACATTTAGTGTTGGGGATCTTAGTGATTCTAAAAGTGAAATTGAGGATGAACATGAAGGGGAAGAAGTTGCAGTCGAAGATGCAACAAATGAACATTTGATCAGGGCTATTGCAAGAATGGGTTCAAGAGTGAAAATGGGCATTCAAGTTTATGAGGGAAATCTGGATGCAGAGGAGATTCTAGACTAGATTAGAGCTCTGGACACATATTTCGACTATGAAGATGTCGAAGAGGACAAGAAGGTCAAAAATGTTGTCACGAGATTAAAAGGACATGCAACATTGTGGTGGGATGAACTACAAGATGACAAACATTGTAAAGGCAAGCAGAAGATCAAAAGCTGGGACAGGATGATCGCGAAGATGAAGGCAAAATTCATCCCCAAAGATTATCAAATTACTCTATTTCGAAGAATGCAGAACTTGAGACAGAAGCTGATGATAGTGAAAGAATACACTGAAGAATTCTACAGGCTGAACATCAGGGAAGGTCATCGGGAAAGTAATGATGAAAAGGTTTCTATATACATGAATGGCCTGAGATATGACATTCAGGATGAGATGATCATGGTAACCATCCGAATGGTGGAATATGCTTATCAGATCGCTCTAAAATCTAAAGAGAAGCTGAAATGAAAGCATGGTCAAAGAGGCCGAGGCAATAGTCAACCTAGAGGCAAATCAGTTGCCCAAGATAAAAACCAGAAGCCTAAGGAGGGCTGGAAGAAACCTCAGACTCGAATTGAGAGGGGTGGAACCTCACAGAGAGGGCAACATACTTAGCAGAGAGGAGAGTATGCTGATAATAATATTTTTCCTCGTACCAGAGGTAGAGGAAGAGGAAGAGGTGGAGTAATAACATGCTTCACATGTGGAAATAATGGGCACAAGTCTTACGAGAGTCCAGACAAAAATAAAGGAGGAGAAATTCACATCGCTGAAGCACAGAGGCGAGATGTTGAGGTAGAAGATGCTGAAGGCGGAAGATCGTTGATGATGCGAAAAACACTTTTGACACCAGAAAAGGAGGTGGAGAGTTCAATCCAAAGAAATAGACTTTTCTGGACTGCTTGCAAAACCAAAGATAGGGTATGCAAGGTCATTGTGGATAGTGGTAGCACAAATAATCTAGTTTCTATAGAGATGGTAGAAAAGCTGGAGCTGGAGACGATTGATCATCCAAGCCCATACAGAGTTTCGTGGCTACAAAAAGGACATCAGGTAACTGTCACTAAACAATGTTTAGTTGAATTTAAGATAGGAAAATATAATGATAAGATACTTTGTGATGTTATTCCCATGGATGTTTGTCATATATTGTTGGGTAGACCATGGCAATATGACAGGAATGTGATTCATGATGGGAGAATGAACACATACACCCTAAAGAAGAATGGGAGAACTCACATGTTGCTTCCAATCAAGGATAAGGAGGTGAAACCGAAAGTAAGAAACACTGTAGTTCTCATGAGTGGGAAGGAACTTCTTACAGAGGTTAAGAAGAAGGAAGAACCACAATTTATTATGGTCAAGAAACCGAAGATTGTTCTGACTAGCACAAGGGTGGATGATTTACCAGAAGAGATTCAGGAACTACTGGAAGAGTTCACTGACATAGTAGTGGAAGAACTACCTCGTTCATTGCCACCGATCAGAAGTGTGAGTCATCACATTGATCTCATACCAGGAACTAGTTTGCCAAACAAAGCCGCATATAGGTTGATGCCACAAGAGAATGAAGAGGTCAAAAGACAAGTCCAGGATTTGTTGGACAAAGTATTGGTTAGGGAAAGCTTGAGTCCATGTGCTATTCCGATAGTATTCAGTCCAAAGAAAGATGGAGGATGGAGGATGTGTACTRACTCGAGGGAGATCAACAAGATAACCATAAGGTACCAATTTCCATTTCCAAGGATGGATGATCTGATGGATTGCTTGAGTGGAGCAAAATTATTTTCAAAGATTGATTTGAAAAGTGGTTATCATCAAATCCGCATGAGAGAAGGCGACAAATGGAAGACAACATTCAAAACCAATGAAGGGTTGTATGAATGGCTTGTTATTTCATTTGGCTTAACAAATGTGCCAAGTACCTTCATGAGGTTGATGAATGAAGTCCTAAGGGAATTCATTGAAAAATTTGTCATTGTGTATTTACATGACATACTGATTTTTAGTAAAACAGTGGCAGAGCATCTGAAGCATTTCGCTACAGTGATGCGGAGGCTACAACAGGTGAAGATGTTGATAAACATGAAGAAGTCCTCATTCATGAAGACAAAACTCATCTATTTGGGCTTTGTTATTTCAGCAGATGAGTTGAGGATGGATCCATATAAGGTGGAGGTAATCAAGAATTGGCCATCACCAAAAAACATATTTGAGGTGAGAAGTTTTCACGGATTGGATAGTTTCTACCAAAATTTCATCAGAAATTTCAGTGGAATTAGTGCACCGATGATGGATACAGTGAAGAAAAGATATAAGTCTTTTCACTGGACATAAGAAGTTGAGAATAGTTTTAATCTGTTAAAGAGGAAGATCACAGAACAACCAATTCTGGTGTTGCCTGATTTCCAAAAGACATTTCAAGTGAAATGTGATGCAAGTGGGTTTGCAATAGGGGCAGTCTTGAGTCAGGGAGATAGGCCAATAGCATACTTCAACGAGAAGTTGAATGAAGCGAAAGTGAAATACTCCACTTATGATGAGTTTTATGCTATCATTCAGGCATTGAAGAAATGGAGGCATTACTTGATCCCGAAAGAGTTTGTCTTATACAGTGAAAATCATGCATTGCAATTTATGACTCAACAGGAAAAGTTGAATCAAAGACATTTTAAATGGGTTGAATATATGCAAAATTTCACTTTTGTTATTAAACACATTTTTGGTACTTCTAACAAAGTTGTTGATGCTTTGAGTAGGAAGTGTTTGTTATTGCAGGAGTTCAGAGTCAAAACATTGGGTTTTGATGATCTCAGGGACATGTACAGGGATGACTTGGATTTTAAGGAGGCGTATGAAGCAACTGAGAATCCAATTCTCAAAGATAGAAATCAATGGATAGAATACATGATCCAGGAAGGATTATTGTTTAAAGGTAATCAACTTTGTATTCCAAAATGCTCCATGAGGGAGAATTTGTTGAAGGAGAAACACAGTGGTGGATTAGAAGGACACTTTTGTCACGACAAGACATTCACGAAGTTGAATGAGTCATATTTTTGGTTGAGATTGCGAGCAGATGTCAAGAGATTCATGGACAGACGCAGAATTTTCCAGCATTCGAAGGGAAAGAGACAGAATGCAGGATTTTATCAACCATTGCCCATACCATATAAGCTGTGGGATGCAATCAGCATGGATTTCATATTGGGGTTTCCAAGAACACAAACAAGATTTGACTCAATCTTTATGGTGGTGGATAGGTTTTCCAATATGGCACACTTCATTCCATGTCAGAAGACCAATGACGCAACTCACATTGCGAATATGTTTTTCAAAGAAGTCATTCGACTTAACGGCTTTCCAAGGAGTATAGTTTCGGATTGAGACACTAAGTTCATAGGACACTTTTGGAGGATGTTATGGAAGAAACTGGGAACTAACTTATCATTTAGTTCAGCTTATCATCCTCAGATGGATGGACAGACAGAAGTGGTAAACATGAGTCTGGGAGACTTGCTGAGAGGCTTGGTGACAAAAGACCAGAGCTGAGGGGACAACATATTACCACAGGCGAAATTTGCTTATAACGACTCAGTTAACCGAATCACAGGAAAGATTCCATTTTAGATTGTATATGGCATGCAACCGAGAGGAATTTATAAATTAAGGGATTCAGAATAGACTGCGACTAGGAGCGCTAGTGCAGAAGATTTCACAAAAGCGATGAAGAAACTTCACAGTCAGGTGAAGGAGCGATTGCAGAATTCGAGCCAAAAATATAAGCACAGAGCAGATCAACATAAGAGACAACTTCAATTTGAGGTTGGTGATTTGATTCTGGCACATTTGAGAAAGGAAAGGTTCCCAAGAGGAACATATAATAAACTAAAAATGAAGAAAATCGGACCATGTAAGGTCTTGAGGAAATTTGGGGCAAATGCTTACGAGATTGAATTACCCGATGGGATCGGAATTTCTCCGATATTCAATATCTTAGATTTGTACCCATATAAAGCTGAGGAAGAAGGGACAGGAAATGAACAACCAGAATTCCAGTGGACAAAGCAGATGCCAATTGCAGAAAATCCGCAGATGGAGCACATACTGGACAAAAGAGTGAGCAAAAAGACCAGGCTAAAGAAATACTTTGAATATTTGGTGAAGTGGAAGGGATATCCAGTTGAATATGCCAGCTGGGAGAATGAAACGGAGATCCAAAAGCATGGACAGACTGTGCACAAGCTCATGGAAAGGGGTCCATGAAAATTTTCAAGCAAGGGAGTATGATGCAAAAGCATCTCAGGCGAGCCAGCGCAGAAGAAAAAGACAGCTAGACAAGTGCCCAACGCAAATTTTGAAATTATATTGAAGTTAATGCACCAATATTAAATAATATAATTAAGAAAGAGCACACTTGTAAAATGTAAAAGGACCTTGAGCGATCCGCTCTCTTCCTTAGTAGGTAGAAGGCATTTATAGTAGTTAATGCAAGTAGACATAATTGAATCTTAGATTAGACAGTTTTAGAGCACAAGAGGGAAACAKGATATAGACACCCTCATTGTGTATTGTAACATTAGCATGAAGAGCATAAGATTATGMAAATTGAGAGCATAGAAGAGAAGCAGAGAGATGTAGTGAGAATTCCATGTACAAAAGTTCTRGATTAATACAAAGAAGGTTTTGATTCAGACTCATGGTGTTCAAATATTCTCTGTGTATGCATCTTTGAATGTTATTCTCATGAATGTTTTACTCTTTCTATCATGCAATTGCTTTTATGCTATGTATGAATGATTTCTTGTTAAATGTATGAAATCAGAGAGAGAGAGAGAGAGACAGAGAGAGAGAGAGAGTAAGGAAAATGAGTTCCAATTGTTTCTCTATCTCAGCAAGAGTTCTTGCAAGGAGTGCAGCTGAATTGTCTGCAAGGAGTGCATTGACAAAGGTTTCAAAAGTTTGACTCTGAAAGCTCAGACTAGATATCTCTTGTTCTCATTTCCTTTGAGGTGTAGCTAGGCACAGGAGCCGTGCAAGGAGTGCACAGGCTGAGTAAGGTCTCAGAGTTGTGAATCTGAGAAGTCGTTGAAGAACTACTGCTGTAGGGTGTGCACAGAGTCGAAAAGAGTTCAACACTTGGAAGTGTTTGAAGGTCTGACACAAGGAGTGGGAGCAAGAGTTTTCTGTAAGACTTGAAGTCCTGAGAAAGCTCAGAAATATTTGAACCTTCGAAGGGGTCGAAGGAAGGAAAGAGGCCAAGGTACCTTGAAAATATGAAGGAAGGCATAGCAACGTGGGACCGCAGGAGAACAAGTTCCACGGAGAGAGATACCTTGTTTAGTTTGGGCAGAGGTTTTCAGAGGAAGAATGGACGGTCGGAATTATCTGTGGAGAATTTGTGAAGTCCCGTGAGCCATCATATCTCATGGAGGAGTAGGGGATTTACCGCAAGTATTCCTAAAGGTTCTAAGCTCAGGAGGAGTAGAGCCGTAGATCCAGGCCACAAGAGCTGTTGGATGTACCCGTGAACTTCTATTTCAGGTTTTCGCGAGTGGAAGTCCCGAAATCTTTGCAACGGGAGTCGCGAAATCATGAAACACAAAGTCCCGAAGGAATGAGAGGACCGTGTGGGCCACAGGAATCGATAGGGTGGACAGGTGGCGCACTCTCGACAGGGAAGTCACTTCAGTTGACCATTTTGGGGTTTCGTGGGGTAAAGACCCGAATTCTTTGCATTAGGATTCACGATATCATGAAGTATGAAATCCCAATAGAGTAAAGGGGCGTTGAAAGGTCAACCTTATGGACGCATCGGTGTTTCAGAAAATCGGGTTTCGGGAATCGAGGGAACGAGTTGCTCGACATCGCAACTGTCGAAATCACGATAAGGAGAAATCCGAAACAGGGAGAGAAAGGGTTGGCGTTTACTGTCTTCGGGTTTCGGAGGTTGATAGATAAGACGCTTGACCACTGGATTCATGGAAGTTCAAAGTCTGATCTCCCGAAGTATAAGAGGGAATTTCTCAGAGTTAATTGTGGGTGCAGATTTCCCGAAAGGGAAATAGAGGAGCCATTTTCGAGAGATCTTCAGGCCATTGTGAGGGGAAAGATCCTGTGTACGTAACCCTCCAACCCGCGGGTTAAGGGGGAGCTAGTGTAAAACAACAAAATAAAATGTGTAATAAGACTATCTTTGATCCTCCAGTTTACAAGGGAGTCCCACCTAATAGTATTATATATCGTTAGCATATGCTTAAGCAATACTTTGCGGGAAAAATCGTCATTGCGATTTTAATCATCAAAAGTCATTACTATAGAATCTAGTTGAACCCTCATAAGTGAATCTTTTGCATTAGGTCTGGTCATCTTTTTGGATTTCTAGTTTCTGAGACTGGGATCATGGTAGATTCATTAAAGGTTTAGGAAATACTTCGGTTGCCTCCTCTGTGCACTGTTCGAAAACTTCAAGGTTTACAGGGGAAAGCTAACTTTTTACGTTAGTTTATAATAGACTATTTCAATATCACTAAGGGTTTCAAGCATCTTTCTAATAAGGACACCCCTTTCATCTGGGATGAGCGAGCCCAGGAGTCCTTCTATTCTTTGAAGAAATCCTTGGTATCGATGCCTTTGATGAAGTCTCCTGACTATAGTAGGGATTACTTTCTTTATATCTCTGCGTTCGAGGAGACGATTGGTATGGTTTTGGTTCAAAAGGATGATGATCTCCACAAGCATGTCATCTACTATATTATTGAAAACTTAGTCAGTCCTGAGATCAATTATTCTCACGTTGAAAAGAAAGCTTTGGATGTCGTTCATGCATTCCAATGTTTATGCCATTATATATTGATTTTTAAGACTACTTTGGTTGCCTATGTCAATACATTTCAATACGTCCTTACTAGGTGTATCATAGGGGGGAAATATAATAAATGGATTTTCATTTTACAAGAATTTGATCTGGATTCCGCTTGTGCGAAATCCAAGAAATCACTATAATTCATGGAGTTAATATCCGACTTTCCATGATTAGATGAGGATTTTATCCATGTTGATTTGTTTACAGATGAATACATTTTCCTTGTCTCGTCGTTTGACCCCTGGTATTGAGACATCGTTCTCTATCTTCAAGCCTTGAACTTCCCTCAACATCTCTTGCGAGATGACCGATGGTGTGTATGATACCAAGCTTAATTACACTATCGTCAATGACACTTTGTATCACCTAGGAGTAGACAATACCCTGTGTCATTTTTTAACTCACGAAGAAACTAAGTCAGTTCTAAACAATTTCCATGGTGGGGCTTGTGGTGGTCATCTATCTGGGCTTGCAACAACCTAGACAATTTTACGAGTCAGTTATTTATGGCCCTATATCTTTAAACATTATGTTGAAGCGATTAAGAAGTGTCACCCCTGACAGGTGTTCACTTTAAAAATGTGCTCACATCCATCCCGTCTTCACCCAGTCATTACCATCGATCCCTTCATCAAGTGGGGGGTGGACTTCATGGATTGCAACCCAGCTCCGCCTAGGGGGGAATCAACAATTTATCATGGTCGTCGACTAATTAACTAAGTGGGGGGGGAATAAACAATTTATCATGGAATTCCCTGATGGTAGTGGCATGTCAGGGTCCTCTCAGAAGTCGATTCCTGCGTAGGGGTAGTCATCCAGAGAAATGAACTGTCATGTACACTAGTACAAGAAATCATCATTGTAGTGTGTGGGCACCCTACCTCCCCCCTACCATCTCATTACCTCGGTCCACCATGCCATGTCTGGATCATGAGGTCCTATTGGAATGATCTTGACTCTATGCCCCAAACCTAGAACCTTCTCGAAGAAAAATCTACATAAGATAGAGGAAAACCCGAAGTTCCTCTGTCACCTTGTTTGCACTATGTCAACTATCTCTTCATATTAGCAAGTAGTGAGGTACACCAATCATATACAGTGGGTCTCAAGCACTCTACAGAATAGAACATTAGAGACCTTCATTCTTGGTGCAACGAAGTCGATCCTGTGATCCTTGTCAAAACGAGGACAACAATCTTGAGGCTGAGATTGTTTATCACTTTGATGGGGAGTTGAATCTAGACCTTCTCAGTCCCTGCTACACAGTGAGCATCTATGTAATCCTCTATATTCATCACTCTCTGAGCTCCTCGGGCTTTGAGGTTCACCACCTCACCTAGGCATGATAACCCTGTCAAAAAGTATATATCCTTGACTTCAATCCTCAATGGTTTCCCATCAAGGTTGAAGCTCTCACTATCAGGATCCCAGTAATCCATGAGCAACTCAAGCACCCTCACCTATTCCCTCATCCCTTTGAGTGCCCAAAATTTATACAAGTTGCATCTTTTCAAGGCCATTTGGGGCCCCAGATTTCTTTCCACAGCAACATCTACCTCCTCATGCTCCCTTTCCCTCCATTCTAGCACCATCTTGCCAGATAACAATCAATTTTTGAGTTAGCAACCATAGAAAACCTTGTTTATGTACTTGTACACAAGCTGCATATTTCAGAGTCACGTATAGGGTTGAGTACATGCATATTGTATTTTACACAGTCATGTATAACCTCACGTATACGCGACCCAATGAATGGTATCTCGTGTACATCAAAAATCCCTAATTCACTCAAATTTTGAAACCTAATTTAAAAATTGAATCCACCAGAAAGGAAGAGGAGAGGAAGAGGAATTACCTGGTCTAGACGGTCTTTGATTTCATTGCCCAAAGCTCCCATAATAAAATCTATTCCACTAGAAAGGAAGAGGAGAGGAAGAGGAATTACCTGGTCCAAATGGCCTGTGATTTTGTTGCCTAATGCTCCCGCAATCACCATTTGAAAATCAAAGGTGTTTAGGTCCAATTTTCACTATTTGGGTAAAAAGTAAAAAATGACATAGTAAATTTTGGTTTTGTTATTATTTAGAGCAGTTTTTACCCACTTTCTATAGTTTCAAGTCATTTTTTCACCTAATGGACTAATACAACAGTGGATTGAGTTGGTTTTTCTAGTTTTCACCATATATTCTTGCGCATTTCAACGTCATGTTGACCGTTCGTAACCATGGGTTGGTATTTTCGATACCCAACATATAGGATAGGTATCCATTCCACCATCTAATTTTGCATTGTCCTATAACTGTCACTCATATGCCTTAGGTACAGACCCATTTGTTGTGACATAGAACCTTCCATCTGCTATAAGACGTGTTGTTATCAAGTGGTAGAGACTTACGAAACATGGGTACCCTAGTTAGATCCTCTGCTTCATTTGGTGCCCATGCATAGATTTTTTCGTAGGATCGGGAGTCCCTTATAGATAATACATGACTTTATGTTGAGCCACATTTGTCACTCATAAACAAGTTTCCTTATACCTAGAGGAATCCTAGCTGAGTTTAGTTTAATCTCTTTTCCAACTTGTCTTTAAAAGGAGAAAATATTGCCGAGTGAACTTGTCTTTTTCACACTCATAAATTAGATTCGAAAGGACGTCTATTTGGTACAATTTTATCCCTTTTTCATACCACGTAGACTAAGATTATGAAAAAGGACATTTTTTGATGTTAAGTTGTGATTTCATCTCATGTCGTTGCTTGCAGTATTGAGCCTATAGTCAGTTCTCGCTTTGCATTATAAACCATTTGCCTCAGTAGTTTTGCATCCTCACCCAAGAAGATCCTCATTTATATCCTTCTCAATTTGACACCCTATACCCAGGAGGGAACATTCCCTCGAGTTTAAATATCCCACATGCACCTCCTTACATTGATCATAGGTATGTTCCACTGCTGGAACTAGTTTTTCTTAATTGCGACACTCGTTTCCTTCTCTGTACCATAGAAATCATTTGACTATGAAAAAACAAAAAAAGATGGGTGGGAAGGGAGTATTATCTTATATTGACATCAGTCGTGTCGCCTTTGAATAGAGAACAAATTTATTGATTCCATTTGTCATCATAATTTTGGGTTTAGCATGGCCTTAGGAAGCTGAGCTCATTACAGAGAATTTTCTCCACCGACTGGTTACTCTTCCAGCCCCTATGGAAAATTTCATTGATGTCTCTTGCATCTCATGGTTTCATAATTGAGTCTATGATGTCAGAGTCTTCCATAGGTCTCATGCTCTTGTTCAAAGGAATTCTATCAACCTATGTAACATCCCCGAGCCTACAACTCAACCGTCGGGGCAATACTACTTGTGTAATACCTTATCTTGTACATTTAGCTCTGATCTTTGACCGCTCCAGCCTTAAACTACTGAGCTATGCCAAACAAAGATACTTGCGTGAAAAAATACACATACATATTAACATAGAATGACTATTCTACATATATATAACATATTATTGAGGAAATAACAGTAAGCCTACACATGCAGCATATACAACATACACATGCAATACTCATCAATTACAATATGTGTACCATTACACAACATGTAAATGAATATAAAAGCAGTACTTATATTTTATTAGAAGACCACCAACTGCATGCAAACCTTCCATGAACCTCCCAACCTTAGACCATGCTTCTCATCAATCTCAGCAGTAGGTCACCCCCGAGCTGGGACTAAACTCCACCGGGCAAGGGAATTCTAGGCTTGCCAAGGATAGAAAGGAAGTTGCACAAAGCAACAGGAAGGATATTCTATCCCAGGATCCACTTATGCCCACAACCCACAGACTCTCATTCCCCACATGCTTGCTCCACTCCAGAAGGATACACCTTCACTATTACAAGTCCTTTGGCTAGTACACCTCCCTTACCTTGGGCTTCAACAACAGGCTAGACCAGAAGTCTCAAAGTACTGTAGCTGCTACGGGACTCCATTCCAGGAGAAATCACTTTGTAGAAAACTCTCTCACCTGGGAGAGTTGCTCATAGACCTGACAACCTGCCTCTTCAACCAATATTCGACTCAACAACAACCAGGTATGGGTGACAACAACAAAAACAACAACAACAACAAGGAAAAATGGGTATGGACACCCAAAAAGAAAACATCATAAATCTAAGTCAAAACATGACTCATGCAACTACAATTGCATCGGCTTCACAGGAAGAAGCATAGGATGGCTTCACGGTTTCTGGTTTCAGAGATGTGTGAGGGTATTCAGAGGTCATAATACGAAGGTCTTAGGTTTATGGGCAGGATGGGAGAATGGCAGTATGACCTCAAGTGAAGAAGGGCATAATGGAAATCCCCCAACACTAGTTGACACTTCAGCTTTAACTGCGTGTGCCTAGGTTGACACTTGTCTTCGTCGAGCTAAATGTGCTCCATTTAGTGTACGTACCACTTTCCAGGAACTTAGGATAACAAAAACATATCATGTCCAACCTAGTCTTCAGGAAATAATATTAAAATATTATTCCTCTAGAGGTAAGCCCCCTAGCTTAGCTCCTAGGTCCAAATACTCAGCCTAACTTCCTTACCCTACCTAGTGGAGCTTAGCCCCCCATAATGATTCTTCCTGGTTAGTTTACATGCAACAACATTTATATTTTTATTAATGTTCTACATAATTACATATACAAAAATCAGGCTCATTGGCCTTGGCATCTAGCTCACCAGCCTAATAAACACATAAGTCGTTCAGCTTATAACCACTTAGCTCACCATCCTATAAGAAAAATTACAATTCATAAGGGGCTCGACCTTGGGGTATTACAACCCCCTCCCCTTATTTTTTCACTGTCCTCGGTGAAACTTATTTACAAAACAACAACAAGATTTCCAAAATCTTCAAAAATATGTGGGTACAATGCCTTCATAGCATCTTCATGCTCTCATGTTGCATCCTCAGGACTGTACCAGGTCCACTAGACTTTTACAAGCCCTATGGCTCAATTTTGGAGCTACTTTCTTTTCTGGTCTAGTATAAGCATCGGATGCACCTGCAAGACGCCTTCTTGCTCCACCTGAATCACATTCCAATCGATTACATGATTAGCATTAGGTATATATTTCTTAAGCAATGAAATATGAAACATGTTATGTACAATCATGGATGTAGGTAATGCAAGCATATATGCAATGTATATATATGTATATACAGGAAATTCTAATAACATTATACCTATATACAAGATACACAACATACAATAAATAGAGAATTGATACTTATCTTTTGATTGAGAAGACCTTCCACATCAACATGGTCTAGACCAAGGTACCAAAACTCACCAGCACTCCAACCAATGGACTCTCATTCCCCCACATGTGTGTCCCACCCCAGGGGGGTAAACCTTCACTGTCACACAGTCCATCGGTTGCTACACCTCCCTTTCCTTGGGCTTCAGCAACAAGCCAGCTCAGGAAGTCTCAAAACACCGTGGCTCTTGGAGTTCCAACTTCCCTCAGATATTTCCAGTCAACATCTTCCACGAGCTACTCTTATAGTCAACATTCTAACTTTAATCAACATCATCTCATCTACATCACCCACATGCAGTTACCATAAGAAAACATAAAAGAATTCATTTAGGAACTTCAATTAGTTCAAAAGGGAATTCAACTTTTTCCCTGCAACATGAAATTATATTTCATAATTCATCTTGGTTGTTGCCATATTATGAATACAACCATCCTTGTGGTTTTCCATAGGCACCAAACTACATACCATTTTTCATGTAAGGCTTCATCTTGCATACAGTCAACAAATTGTCAGTATTTGTTGTACATCATAATTCAATTACAATATGTACAAAATATTATGCAGTGATCTTAGAATTTCCTGCACCTAGAAATTCAATCACAATTACCGAACAATTTAATAAACTAGAATGACTTATCATTCTATGCATATGCGTGTTCACAGTAATATCTGTAAGTTCATTACTTAGTTTTCTGAAGAAGAAAATTTTCTGTAGTCAATGCTCATGTGACTACTTGACTTGCAACTTTCCTGTTGCAATGTCTAAAACCTCCTTGAAATGTCCTCAACTTCATGAGTTAAAAACATTTTAATTGTTAATAACAATTATTTCCATGCAATAAGATATATGCACATACTTACAAAACATATTCAACCATTGCATTTAGTATACAATTCTATCACTTACTATGCATGGGTGCAATTCTCAATGCATACTTATTCAATGCACCTTGCATTGAATTATATAATGCTCTTTATCTCAGTGATGTATCTCACCATCCATAAGTTGGAATTCAGCCAATGTGTTGACATATTCTCCACACACTTCCTATTGTGTTCCCAATTAATTGGATTCCTTCCTTTTCAACTCAAAAACTACACCAAGAATATAATTATGTGGTGTTCATTAGTTTTAGCAAAAGGGTTGTATTCCAAGTTTTATTTAAAGGTAGGAAGATTTTAGTACCTATGTGGCTCATAACCTTTCCATATCCAACCATGTCCTAGTCTCATACATGACTAGCTTACTGGCATTCATTCCTATAACAAATTCTTATCTTTTAATTATTTGTTTATTACTCCATAACCAAATTAACATGACATTATACTATGTTAGTGTGTGCATTCAGAGGATGAAAATCTTTGAATTAATACATGCCTTCAGCCTTTACCATATCCAATGGTAACAATTCAATAATATAATCATGTGATTTTATAAAATAACCTTGGATGAGGAAATTCTTACCTAAATTTCCTTTCAGCAAGTATGCAAACAGAGTAATAAAAAATCATACCTGCATGACTGTCATTAATAAATTTTATACTACCTAAATGTATGATGGAAGTAGAAGCTTTCATGCTTCTTTTATCAAACTTATAACCAACACTTCATCTCTCTATTGCTTCCCTCCTTATGCAACAACATCACCAAAAAAACTTGAAAACATGAAAGAATTATTTCCTTTGGATGACCCAACAAGTCGTAACATACTTGCTGCCACATAAATTGCAACAACTTCTTTCTCCCTATAAAAATTTTCCTTGTTGATCCCAAAAGTCTACAATTCTTCTCGGATTCCTGAATCTTCTTGTGCTCCCACTGTGATCACTGTGCATGATTATATCTCCCCTGAGCACTTTCGACGTAGTGCCCCCACCTCAGCGAGGTCTGCTGACCTCTTGGTCAAAGGATCTTTCAATATTTTAAGTCGAATTGACTCTTCGAGCTCATGCTTGAACCCAAAATAATTATTCACAATCCCCCTTTTCTCCTTTAGGCACAGGTTCTGTGATACCCACGCCCTCTGTCTGCACTCTTATAAAATATCGAGTTTCAGGTGCTAGCTCCTTTTTCATTAGCCCCTTCCTTCATATGGACCTGGGCTATGACCTCATGGAAAACTATGATTGTGGGCATGGGAAAGAGTGGTTTTATGACAACTCTCTTTTCTCCCCATAATTCACCTCCAGCTACCATGTATCACTTTGTTAAAACTGTGGTATAAATTACGGCCCGCTCTCAGATTTTTAACATCCGAGCAAGTTCTGGCCCCACAATACAACTCGATCATTGATATCCAATTCCTTGGCGATACCTCTCGATCAACAGTTGTTGTCTATTCTTTACCTGCCTCTGGCCAACTGTCCAATTGACAACCTTTTTTCCTTTCACGCATGATCTCAGATCTCTGCGATATGTCAACACATAGATCCCTTCCAAATCAAGGGCTACGATTGATTCTGGCCTTCTGGTGTTTTGGAGTTTCAACTCTCAACTCTCGCTTCCTCCGCAGTAGCTATCTTCCTGAGTGGAATATATGTTGACACCAGTCACTTCAGATGTGTGGCTATGATTTTCTCTACGATTCTGGCCTTCGAGAGTTTAATTTCTCAAACTCTCATTTCTTCCAGAGAGATTTCTTCGAAATGGAAGATCATCTTCCACGCATCGTCCTTAATCAACGGTTCTACTCCCACTTTGGGACTTGGGCCTCCGCAACTAGATCGATAGTCCTTTAGCTCCCTCCATGATCAATGATCGAGATCTTCTCCGGGTCTTCAGACTTTTCCCCCCTCCACTTTTTCAGAGTCTAGATCTGGCCCAATGTGTCCTCCTTAACATTGACGACTCTCATCATTTCGGGACTTCATGAGTACAGTCTCCTGTGCACCTTAAAAGAGATAAGTCTTGTGCACTTTCCTTGAGATCCAACAAATGTTGGTCCTCATGCTTAGATATGACAGACATATATGATCTCCTCCTGCATGTGTTCCTTCTATCTGAATGTGAAATTCAACGGCCAGATCTCTTCCTCTGTAGTTGATCTGACAGAATCTGTCACTCCTCCTCCCGAGCATTTGCCTTCTCCCGAAATGGGAAAAAAATTCTAAGTGTCAAGGATTTTACCTTTGATCCTTTTTTGAGTCCTTGAATTTGGGTCTCTTTTGCATTTATGAAAAAGTTATCCTTCCTGAGATTCTGGACTTGGGATAAGTCTAACTCTTGTGCACCCTTTGCACTATCTCCTCTGAGCTTCTCAAACTTACTCAGTCTCCCAAGAGATTCTACCCTTCTGCATCTTCCAAAAGAATTTTTGGTGCCCTCCTTACACATTCTACGCTCATCCTCGTGAGATTTCTAAATTGAAACAAGTTCATCTCTATGTGCATTGCTTGTGCTTTGACTAGCCTCCAAATGGATGTATTTCAACACTTTGCACAAGTGTTGGCCTGGTGAAATCCTTGCATAGGTCTTCCTTCAGATTTTTCAGCAACTCTGTGAGTTTCTCCTAAGTACTCTGTGAAAATTCGATTTGTTTTTTACCCTTGTTGAACTTTGCAAACAGAACGTGTAGTCAACCATAATTTTTTAGTCCATCATTCCTTAATAAATCCCACAACATTCATAAACCAATATGATTTTAGATTTCATTCTCTTTCTAATCTCTTCTCTGCTCTATAATATTTTTTGGGCACTAGCCCCTTTCTCTCAGTCCCCAATCCATGTGATCATGGGCCATGACTGAGCACTAGATTACTAGGTGCTTACTCGGGCCTTCGGCTTCGGAAGATTTCAAAGCACCACACAACAATATCTTGGAGTTATAGATTACAAAACTCACAAAGTAGGGAAGATCAACCATCCACGTCTACTTAACATCCAATGGTTGACACTTACTATGGAACCTCGGGCGTCTGAGTTCCGAAACTTCGGGTCTTCGGGACTTCGGAGCTTCGGAGGATCTTGCATCCGTACCTCCGAACTGCTAATCTCCGAACATTCCCAATCACCTTTGGTGACATCATTATGTCACATCACTTAACATTTTCCAATTACGGGGGCATGAAACAGTGATTTGGAGCAACCTGTCGTTCTTCCTGCAATTCTTCTAACGCTGACATGTAACCCCTCGGTTAAACTGGGGTTTATATAGCGAGATTGCCTTGGATAATTAACGTTTGTGCAACTTGGGTCCTCAGAATGCCTTCTGGCTATTGATCTTGATGTATCATGATCAACACCACTGTGGTTCCTTAGACCTTTAAATACATTACGTAACCTCGACCCCACTAACCCTACTCATACAGAGTGCCACGTGGTAGAATACTAGCAGCTGATACATGGCCCATTCAGATGAGTGACATGCATCATGTTACAAATGCTATTTCAATCTTCCACGGGTTCGAAACCCATTGTTACGTGGCACATGACCCATGTGTCCATGTCAATCCAAATGATGTCATCATGACTCACTACTTCAGCTATTCGGGGCTCCAGAACTTTGGGATTCGAGAGATGTTTCCCTTCACCACAAAGTTTGACCTTTTACCTTGGCTTGATCCAATGGTTGATCTCTTCTCCCTAGATCTACGGTGTAGATCCACTTCGAGGCTTCAAACTTTTTCTTATTTTGCATCAATTTCACCGAAGTCACGAAGTCCAAAGGGATTCCAGGTTAACCCTTCTACACCTTCTCTAGATATGACAGTCATAAAGGATTTCCCTTTCATTTTGACCATATCCTATGACCCCAACACCACAAGTGTTGTGATATCTCTCTCTATGGCCAAATACCATGTCTGTCGCAACTTTACGATACCACTACTCCTCCTGAGCTTCTTAACATGGCCAAGGAAATCGTCTTGGCACTCAGGGATGTTTCTGAGGTCCAAAATTAGTTCCTATGAACACAATTTCCTCTTGAAACCTTGAGTCCAATGACCACTTACCCAACCCATCCAGGCTCCACGTTGAAACCTTGGGTAAGAACTTGAGTTTTGTCCATTTCGACAAAAAATCCTTCTAAAACTCTTTCTTCAACTTCCACTAAAATGGCCCATCCATGCTCAGTGTTGAGACCACTCTCTAATACCATATTGTAACATCCCTCGGCCTACAAATCAACCGTCGGGGAAATACTACCTGTGGAATACCTTATCTTGTACATTTAGCTCTGATTTGTGACCGCTCTAGCCTTAAACTACTGGGCTATGCCATAGAGAGATACTTGCGGAAAACCATACACATCCATGTAAACATAGAATGACTATTCTACATATATATAACATATTATTGCATAAATAACACTAAGCCTACACATGCATCATATACAACATACACAGGAAATACTCATCAATTACAACATATGTACCATTACACAACATGTAAATGAATATAAAATAGGTACTTATATTTTATTAGAAGACCGCCAATTGCATGCAGACCTTCCACGACTCTCCCATCCTTAGACCATGTTGCTCATCACTCTCAGTAGTAGGTCACCCTCGAGTTGAGACTAAACTCCACCGGGAAAGGGAATTCTAGGCTTGGAAAGGACAACAAGGATTTTTAGAAAGCAACAAGAAGGATCTTTCATCCCAGGATCCACTTACACCCACAACCCACAGATCCTCATTCCCCACACACCTTCTCCACCCTAGGAGGATACACCTTCACTAATACAATTCCATCGGCTAGTACACCTCCCTTACCTTGGGCTTCAACAACAGGATGGAACAAAAGTCTCATAGCACTATAGCTGCTATGGGACTCCCTTCCAGGAGAACTCACTTCCCAACAAACTCTCTCACCTGGGAGAGTTTCTCACATGCCTGACAACTTGCCTCTTCAATCAGTCTTCGACTCAGCAACTTCCAGGTATGGGTGACAGAAACAACAACATCAACAACAACAGGGAAAAATGGGTATGGACACCCAAAAAGGAAACAACCTAATGCTAAGTCACAACATGACTCAAGTGACTACAATTGCATTGACTTCACAGGAAGAAGTACATGATGGCTTCATGGTTTCTAGTTGCAGAGATGCGTGAGGCTATGAAGAGGTTAGATGATGAAGGTCTCAGGTTTACAGGTAGGATGGGAGAATGACAGGACAATCTCAGGTGGAGGATGGTAGAATGGGAATCCCCCAACACTAGCTGACACTTCATGTTTAACTACATGTGCCCAGGTCGACACTTGTCTTCCTAGAGTTGCATGTTCTCCATTTAGCCTACATCCCACTTTCCAAGAAATTAGGATAACAAAAACATATCATGTTCACCCTATCTTCAAGAAATAATATTAAAATATTATTCCTCTAGAGGTAAGCCCCTAGGCCCAAACACTTAGCTCCCCTTCCTTACCCTACCTAGTGGAGCTTATTTCCCCATAACTCTTCTTCGTGGTCAGTCTACACACAACAATGTTTATATTTTTATTAATGTTCTTCATAATTACATAAACACAAATCACGTTCATTGGCCTTGGCATATGGCTCACCATCCTACTAAAAACATAATTCTTTCATCTTATAACCACTTGGCTCACTAGCCTATAAGTCAATTTACAATTCAAAAGGGGCTCGGCCTTGGGGTATTACAACCTGTGTCGACCATTTCTTAGAAATCTTGACTTTGCATGTCAGTCATACCCTTAGTTTGTCTCAGAATCACATGATGTTGTAGTCCTATCACACACCTTGGTCCTACTTTCATCATTGGTAGGTAACCTTGAATCCAACAGTCGACATTTTGTCAATGGTCGTTGACTGGGTGGTTTCACTTGTGTTCGTTGGCTAGAAATATATTCACACATTGGGATTCATGTAGTGTCTTGGATGCCATTATCCTTATTGGTGGTTTCCTTGCCTTCAACAGTTTTCCTCATTGGTTGTTATTCAGAGGGTATTTTTTGTGTACCTCTTGCACTTGGCACATGCAAAATATGCACAGGGTCGTTGGTTTGTGAACATGTTCTTCGTTCGATTTCCTCCAAATCATGAATCTATTGCTTTGTACCTTGTGCTGAATGATGAGAGATGTGTTAATTCTCTCCTTTCAATGGGTCTCCTTCCATCAACTTCAACTCATCTATTCTGGAAATGAGACCTAGATTCCTATGAGTACCTTGAGGCTTGTAATCATTAGTTGTAGGTTATCTCTCCATTGGCAGTTGGGAATACATCAATGTCTCCTGATCGATGGATTCTTCAAGTGTTTGACTCCGACTCCTTTATTCACACTTGTAAGAATGTACTCGGTGCGTTGCTACCTACTTTATTATTAGTAGGTTGTCTCATGTTTGTTAACGGTATACCTCAATGTGTGGTAATCAAATGATGTCTCATTGTGTTTGACCTCACCTCCTTTATTCACATGATCTAGACTTGCACCTTTGGCAGATTTTGTAGAAGACTTGAAGACATCAGTATGTGGCCAAAGCTCTCCTGAGTTATTGCTTCCTTTTCATTGGAACAGTACCTATATGACTTCAGTGATCATGGGAGATCATATTGTACTCCATGGTATACATATATCTTCAGAATTGTTTTGAGAATGGCTCTACTGGGCCTTGTTTATGACTATGATAGCCTATGGCATGTAACCGCATTTGTATTTTCCTATTCATGGCCAAGGATAGTGTTTTGGTATATTTTCACATGGATCTACAGTGTAATTCAAATTGGCAGCCATGTATTCAAAGTCAATACAGAATGTAATGAGCAACTATTTATTCCAGTTGGCTCCCCATCACTGTACTTCTGGGTTTTTATAATGTATTTTGGCTATCACAGATACTCCTATGACCTCACACATTAAGGGGCATATGTTATATCAATATTTTCCTCACCCTATGCAATATTGCACAGAGTGCCTTTTTCCATTTCCCTATGTAGACTTTTCATCCCTTTTTAGAAATCCTAGAGCTAAAAATACATTTTTTCCACATATACGCACCTTGCCTACTATACAACATGCGTATACGTAGGTTGCACCACTACAAACCACTTACATTAGGATTTGTGCCCAAAAATGAAAATGGTGTTGGGTTTCCATGTCATGATAACATATCAATGATCCTTGGCCTTCCATAACTGGAAGCGTTCTGAATCGGCCCTTCGGTTCCATTTGAAGGCTATAAATGGGCCAATTCCAAGATATGGAAAAGAGGATAAAGAATTCAACTTTGAGAGAAAAGTTACTCTGAATAAATTATTCACTTCATATTGAGTCTGCATCCCTTTGTCTTTTAAGTCTGAACACAGTTTTCAACCCCCAAGCTCTTCCCTTATTGATTGTGAACTTAATTATCTCTCTTCTATGAGTTTTCCTTTGGTGGAGGATTGAAGTGGTGGAGGCCCATCTGGAAGGAACTTAGTTTATTGGTTCTGAACCGTTCCGACACAAAAGTCTGTAACTTTTTCATTTATGATGATCATATATTAATAGAAATACTCTTTCCCATCCAATTGATATCTTGCAAATATTTGAATTATTATTCCATCGGATTAATTTTTATGTATATTAATGGATTATGCTATTGAATGTGCTAACATCATATATTATCACCATATTCTTGCTTTGCTTGGTTGTTGAGGACTAGTTGCAGGTATATTGCTTTAGGTCAAGTGCTCAATGGTGGAATTCATCGAACGTCTAGACAAGGTAGGACTTTTATCTTGTCTTTCTAGCATATTTGTTTATATAGCATACTTGAGAATATAGTTGATTTCTACAGTCATTTCCTTTTGTTGTGGTTTTCCCCACCCATAATGAGATTTTCCTTGTAACAGTAGTGGAATTGGTTGGGTTGTTGGCATATTATATAGTGGGTCATGGGGTCAAACCTCGTCGACCATACTATATATATCATTTTTTCATTGTATTTCTAGTTGAACATATAAATATTCTGCCAAAAATATATATTATCTGGGTCGAGGGCTTAGGCCCTCAACCCTTTTTTCCACAAATCAATACCTTTACCAAATATAAATTAAACCACCACCACTTATGGTTATGTAAAATTGGTGTGGTTTATTGGCAACAAAGGTTTGTATAAGGTTATAGGAGGTTGTAGGTTCGACCCCCGTTAAATCCTCTAATTTTATAAACACTAACCATTAATGGCCAATGGGAGGCTTCCAAGTGGTCACCTCTCATTGGTCTATCTCTACCACTTGTTAATACACAATTGGTCTTCTTGGTCTACCAAGTCACTTTTATGACTAGACATGCCATGTCATATTCCTTCCACATGTCACCATATGAGTCCTACGTAAATATTGTACAGCATGTATGGTCATGCCATGTGTCACCCTTGCAGTGGTGAAACGTATCACATTTCACCCTTTGACTTTTGCCTTTTTTCCCTACTTGACTTGAAATTTGACCAACCATATATTTTGCATATGAACTATGTTTGAGGCTATTTTTATGCCTTTGGAAATCCATTTCCAATCTATAAACATTAATGGTGTTTTTGAGATAATTTCTGAATGTTGAATTTTGAGCATTTCTAAATTCTTCTAGATCTATGAGTGTTCTGAATCCTCCTAGACCTCTTTGAGAATTCCTGGATCCTCTTGTATCGATGAATGTGGAAGAGAATACAATGAATATATCTTGTAAGTAATGGTTAGTATTTTAAAATTAACTTTGGTTATGAGAAATTATGAATGCAGGTAGCATAGAAATATTGATAGAAATATTACACCTATAGAAGTTGTGCTAGAGAGCATGTGAATCTAGAGAAGTTGTGATAGAGAGAATGTGAAGTTTGTGGCAGAAGAACCTTGCAACACAAAATGTTGTATATACTTCCAACTGAACATTTGAAGTGAGGAGAACAAGAGGAGTTCCCAGAAAATGTGAGTAAGTGTAGAGTGAGAAAAGAGCATAGGAATGCTCAGAAGGTTCCAGTGGAGAGAACCGGTAATACCAAAAGATACATATCTCAAGAGGAATATTGGTGAGGAATTGGGTAACATATGAGGAAATTTACTATAGAGGCTTGGTGCAAGTCACAGTGAACAAGGTGAAGTTAACGAAAGAAAAGGTGAAAATGAATACTTATGATCATTATAAATATTCAAAGGTAAGACACAACAGAGGAAAATAACATGCCAAAGAAAATGGAATAAAGAGAATGAGTCAAGAGGAGATTGACAGAGAATTAGTTGAGTTAAGAGTACAACTCATTTACATAAGACAACTTCTACAGAGGAATATTGAGGAAAACTAGAGATAAAGATGGAATTTGAAGAAGAAAATCAAGTGGCATGTGATGCAATTGTTTGTAAGGAAGCTGAGGAAAATGTTAAGGAGGTTTAATCACATGTTGTGTTATTTATTGACGAAGGAAAAGATATTAGGAGTTGAGTTCAGAGATAGGTCATTGATAGAGGAAGAAGTTCACTTATGTGAAGAAGAGCAAGGATTATTCCTTGACAAAGAGGATGAGGAAGAAGAGAGACTTACTGTAAGTGTCATGAACTAGTTGAAAAATTCATATCAACATGATGATGTGTTGAAGGAGGAACCAAATGAGGCTAGCAGGACTTATATTTTTAAATATGATAATTTTGTATGATTGTCAGAACTACACGAGAAGAAGTTGGACAATCATCTAGAACTATCATGAATATTGTTGAATATGATGAAGAAGTTAAAGGAAAACACTTAGATTTAGTGCTCATATATTTCGAAGGAGAGATAAGGATGTTGGAATACTAGTTGATCAATCCAAGGATTGATAAGGAGGATTGCATAACAGTTCAAATCCCATAGTCCTCAGGGATGCTTAGTTGCAACATTGAAGAGGAGAGTATGAATCTTGAAGATATAAATAGGAATCAGTTTCCCACAAAGAAACTAAGAAATCAAGAGAGGCAACAAGATGGATAAAAAATTCCTAGATGGAGACGTGGAAGAGAATAAATGTACCATACATTCAACAGTAGAAACAACAAATTTTAGTAGTGAGTTTCCAGTATCATGTATGAACAAGAAGATAGAATGGACATGGAGATTTAAGATATGAGGATTTTTATGATGAAGGTGTCTCAAAGAATACCCGTTGAGATAAAGAAGGAAATCAACAACAAACTACAACTAGTTTTCATCAACAAGACCAATGGAAGGTTGTAGATAATAACAAGGAAGCAAGAAAAAACATAAAGTTTGGGGTCCAGAAAGGTTTCAACTAATGGAACTCATGATCAGGAGACCATGAAACATTTGAATGTTGGGATTTTTATGCAATAGAATGTTTCCTCCTAACTTAACCTTATTTATTAGACTTAGGGGTGTCTTTTGATTTTCTATGGGAGTGGAATCCCTATACTTGAATTAATGTGATTTCTATGATCTAGAAGTCTTGTAAAGATGAGGGTTTGTTGAGTTGAGATTATTGAATGTAATCAAATCTACCTTATTAAGAAGATCTCTAGAGATTGTGAAATTTAGAGAGATCCTAGGAGTTTTTGTTGAGAGTATTGTGGATCTATAGGATTCTAAGGATTTTTTAGTTGAATAAATTTTGGAAATGAACCAATTATGGATTCAAAAGATTGTTTAATGAAATAGTAATCCTTTGATCATGTATGGGTGGCCAATTGGATAGAGAATTAGGCCATAGTGTCAGAGTGTGAAAGGCCATTAGAGGAGATAGGCCTTATGTAAATCATATATATAGTATGTGTATAGAAAATTAATGCAATCACTCTATTTCAAGTGTTACATGGAAGAGGTGTATTAGATCTCTATTAATTGTGTGCTAAGAATGGTGGAAGTCGAAGCTGGACTTTATAAATTATAAGTAGAGGTATCAAGTGGAAGGAGCATGTGTGGATCATGATACATTGGTGATCATGACAAGATAAAAAATGATCCTTTGAATCATAGTGAGATCAATGCTATAAAATAGATAACGAGTTAGTTGAGGCTCAATTGTGTAGAGTGGTGGAGAAACATAGTTGTATTCAATCTGGTGCATAGATGGGTCAAGAAACCAACAAAAGAAAAAAGGATCGTCAGATCAAGATCAATAGTCAATTGTGATCGTCAATTATGTACCCAAAATTTCCTTTCTTATGTTAATAATGCGAGGACAAGAGTAGGTCTCAAGTAGAGATCTATCCAAATCGATGGTTCAGGCGTGTCCTTCAATTGGAGTTCGATATGAAGAGTCTTAAATCCTTTCGGAATTGGTGTATTTGAGTAGAGAAACCGAAATTTCTTCGATAGAAAGAAGTTTGATTGATGGTGAAGATCAGGCAACGAAAGAAGATCGACGCTAGGGAGTGGTCCAAGTTCGGAGTTGAAAAAAAGGTGGTAAGGGGATTTCAAGGTAAGGCTATCAGAATTTAAGTTAGAGAGGTATTATTAAAGGAAAAAATCGGTTGTAGAGGAACAAAGATCAACAACATATATTAATTCAGAGTGATCCAAATTTGTAGATCTGGAGAAGGAATGTGGCAGTGTCTGTCAAAACTAGATGATTTTGACCTGTTAAACCAATGGCTCATATTTAAGAAGAGGAACCCAGACAGACGGTTGAGATCTATTCAAAGTAACTTTGGATCAATGTTATGGAGGCGATGTGTTGGTTCTCGGAGAAGGGCCATCACAGTACAAAGGCCAAAGGAACTCTTATAGAGAAACACCAATAGACGACTGATATCTATTCAAGGTAGCAACACATGGCAGCTCACAGAGACTAGGATGTGGCATCAACAAATGAAAAGTGGAAACATAGAAGTTGGATCCATGAGTGATAATTTGACATGTGGCATCCACTTGTAACTCCTTTTAATGAATGATTGACCGATAGATAACTCTTAAACAACGATTAGTGGAAGTTAATTCAGACCATTCATCGGGGCATGACTAAGATAAAGATGTATTGTCCATTAGAGAAACCATTTCATAGTATGTTCCAACACTGCAACACAAAGGTATCTACAAAGAGGATAGAGGAATATTCCTTCATCGTGTTGATTGATTTGAATATATCTAACCCTTGTGATCACAATAGATGGAATAATCTAAGGAGAAATCTAGATCATCCATCCTGTGATGATCAATGGTGGGAGATGAAATTTGTGATAGTTTATAGAAAATTAAGATGATGGTGTTAAGCCGAGGAAACAACACTGGTCACATTAAGAAATATCTTGAGGAGTAGGTACTTAGGATTATAAGCAATGAGAATATGTATTGTGGTCATAGATATTGGTCATGATAATAGAAGCCCTAGGAAAAACTACTAAGGCTAAGAGCGATTAAGTGGTTAGGCCATGGTCATAGACATTGGTTGTGTATCTTTGGGAAAGAAGTTAGAGCCCAGAATTAGGAACTAATGGTCTAGGGTGAAACAAGAGTATTTAGAACTTTGTTCAAGGAGTTTGGGCCTGAATTAAGGATTGAAAGGTAGCTCAAGTTCTAGAGCTGAGTATAATTTTAATCACGAATTATGCATCTATGGGGAAGGCAGTCTCGAAGGTCATCACCTTCACTCCACCCTTGGTCACCTAGCTTAGTTCCCAAGATATATGAGAGAAATCCAATACAAACCTATGGTAGAAGTTGGTGAGGCCCAAGAAGCTGCAAAGATTGGTCATTGTCTTAGGGGATGGCCAATCGCATATGACTTGGATCCTGTTTATATCCACATGCACAACCTGGTCATCTATGATATATCCCAAATATTCTATTCTCTATTTGTCAAAGGAACACTTCTGCAAATTGGAATATACCTTGTGTTGTCAGAGTGTGCCTAAGACCTATTGAATATGCTTCAAATGTTCCTCCCGATTTTTTTTGAAGATGAGTATGTCATCCAAATATATGACCACAAAAGATTTTGTGAATGGCTGCAATATGTCACCCATCATCTGCCTCAATGTGGTCAAGGAATTATTCAAGTTGAAAGGTATGACCAACCACTCGAACATACCTTATTTAGACTTGAATGTTGTATTCCATACATCCGTTTTCTCAACCAACACCTAGTGGTAGGCTGATTTAAGATCAATATTAATGAAAAACTTGGGTTCCTTGATTTGATAGAGAATATTATCAATACGGGGGATTGGGTACCATTTCTTGATTGTAATATTGTTAAGGGATTTGTAATCAATAGAAAGTTTCCATTTCCTATCATTCTTCTATAACAAAACAATTGGGCTCCCGCAAGGTGAGGATCTTGGTCTAATGTGGCTCTTTAGAATCATCTCTTCGATCTGGTGTTTGATTTATTCATTCTCCGTAACAAAACACATGTGCATAGGTTTGTTAACTAGAGGAGAACTAGGTGTCAAATCAATTGAGTGCTTTACCTAAAGAGAACAATAACCTTGCTAGGTGATGCAAATATGTCTTTGTGCTCTTCTACTATCTTCTCCAACTACTGCTACAGTGTAGAGAGACCCCATGCTGAGGTTTTGGTGGTTCCAGTGATATTTTTTTCATCTTCCGAAAGAACCATGAGCATGACAAATCTCTCAGTTTCAGAGACAACCTTTCTACACTACTTCACCGAGATCAAAGAGACCCTAGTAGTTGGGAATTGCTATATGGTTTTCCAAACAAAAAGTGACAAACATCAAAGGGGGAACATCACAAAATTACTCGTCTTTCAAGGTTTTGATGTCTTGGTGCATGAGACATTGTTGGATGACGTGTATGTCTATCCCCTTGTTGATCCAACTGATGGTGTATGGTTGAGAATGAAACATCATTGTCAGGTTCAACCTATTGATGGCATATGTTGATATTAGGTTTGTCTAGATATGACTGTAAAAAATGAAATGGAGTGGGTTTCACTTAACCCACATCTGTGAGTGGAATAGGTGCTCCCCTTCTTCAAGATCCTATGGCTCCTCTGGCTATACTTTTTTGGTAGTGATGGTGACACTGGGTTCTACATCAATGATCCATTTTCCCTTTTCCATTTTTGAAGAAGAGTTTGAGTCATTATCCAATACTAATCTAGATTTTGGAGCAGAACGAAATGATTAACATATTGAATACAATAAACACAAAGATATGAAGAATAACACATATATCTAGTGAACAATATACTCTATTGAATAAATGAAATAGGATGATCTTGTAAAATTGCAGAACAAAAACACTTGCTCGAATGGTGGTAGTTATCTTTGAGAAGATATATGGTTGTTACACATACCCATCTGAGAAGAATCATTACAATGCGGTTCCAAAGGCCTTTTTAACATTACTCATGAATGGTAAAACCCTAGATATCCAAAAAGCAAACCCTGTGAGATGAAATTTCAAAATTTATGTGGGCCCCTATGGGTAAGTTGGTACCTCATCTTCTCATGGTCATAGATTTTGCATATGACCTCCGGTTTAAGTGTGTCATAACCTGTTGGAAAGGTATTTTAGACAACTACACATTATGTCGTCAAATTCTGACTCCGTCTATAGTTTGTCTGTGGCGAGCCAAAAAAATATTGTTTAGGGTCCCAAAATGGATCTGGAAGTAGATCAAGATGTGATAACATGGAAACATAGAAAATAATCCAGTTGGATTAGGTGGGAGGCCACCAGTATCCACCTGGAAGATGTGTATGGATTCAGACAACCCCATGAGTGTATAACCCACAATTATAAAGAAGTACAAAAGAATGATCTGAATTAAAGAATATCAAGAGGATCCATTTGGAATAGGTGAGTGGCCACCAATATCCACCTAGATTATTCCTCCCCCCTTAGGAAGCAATTTTCTCCATTGTGTTGAGTTCCCCCAT
Organism: Picea glauca; assembly: GCA_000966675.3. Classification (NCBI taxonomy): domain Eukaryota; kingdom Viridiplantae; phylum Streptophyta; class Pinopsida; order Pinales; family Pinaceae; genus Picea; species Picea glauca. The sequence continues at coordinate 34,167 of JZKD02S1893467.1, read as the reverse complement.
TTGGTGAGGAAACTTCTACTGAATTTGGCCTTAGGTGAGCCACTTTCCTTGGTGTAGGAGCTTCCCTACCTTGACAACCTAATAAAGTTGGATCCTCTGCAAGTGAGTTCCCTTGACCTTTGTGTCCACTATCTGATCAGTGGATGATTGTTCCATGAAGTTAGGGTTGAGAGCTATTGGTGTTAGTTGTTCTGCGATCTTTGAGGTGTCCAATAATGGTGGAAAATGTGGCCGAAGGAGGTCCACATTGAAAAATAGGTACAAGCAAAGGAAAGTTGGACTGTTGAGCTCAAAAGAATTGCTACCCACAACCTTGGTGATAGTGTAAGGCCCATAGAAAAGTGGGTGGAGCCCAGTAAGATGCTACTTCTGTAAATGTAACCAGACTTTGTCTCCAACCTAAAACTGGTACGATACTCTGTGTTGATAATGGTGTTGCTTGTACTTAGCATTGGCTTTTTGCAAAATCTCATGGACTTGTTGGCATATGTGTTGAATCTGGTCAATCGGGTAAGGGGAGTACTAGAGTTGAGCACAAGTGATGCTTTAGATCCTCAAATTCTCATTGTTGTTCCTTCCCCCACATGAACATTTCCCTACCACCACCCTTGTTCACATGGATGAGGGCCCATGCAATATGGGAGAATCCCAACATGAACTGTCAGTAGAATTTGGCCAGTCTTAAGAAGCTCCAAAGCTCGGTAAGCATGGTCAGGGTCAGGAAGTCACAAATTGCTTGGATATTAGTGGGATCAACATGTACTCCATGATCATGAACAATGTAGCCCAAGTTTTGGACCATGTTCATTCCAAAGGAACCTTTTTCCAAGTTGTCATATAGTTTGTGATGCCACAGAGTGCTCAAAACTTGTTGAATATGCCTCATGTGGTCTTCCCAAGTTCTGCTAAAGATGAGGATGTCATCCAAATATACCACCACAAAAGTGTTGGTGAAGGGTCTCAATACATAATCCATCAACCTCATGAAAGTGGTTGGTACATTTGCTAAGACAAAGGGCATGACCAAACATTCAAAGAGACCTTCTTTAGATTTGCAAGTTTCCTTCCATACATCATTTGGTTTGATGGGAACCCGGTAGTAGCCATACTTTAGGTCAATCTTGTTGAATAATTTTTCCCCCTTGAGTTGGTCAAGAATATAATCAATACTAGGAATTGGGTACCACTTTCTGACTGTGATTTTGTTTAATGCTCTGTAATCAATGTAGAGCCGCTAGGTCCCGTTCTTCTTCTACACTAGTACAATCAAGCTTCTACAAGGGGATGAGTTAGGTCCGATGTGCCTCTTTTGAAGAATCTCTTGGATATGACACTCGATTTCATCATTTTTCATCAACGAGCGATGATAGACTGATGCATTAGGCAGAGGTCCACCAGGGGTTAGACCAATTGGATGCTTGAATTAGAAGTGTTTCGGTACCCCAGTGGGTGAGGAGAAGATATATTTGTACTCTTCCATGATCTCGTCCACTTGCTTCTGCTGCAAAGAGAGGCTATGTGTAGAGGCCATGGATGTGGTGGCAAACTTTTGCCTACTATGATCATGGATCACAAAGAATACAAACTTCCCAGCCTGTGAAATGGCGTTACTACATTTCTTAGCAGAGATTAAAGAAATAACGGTAGGCGACACTACCTCTGGTATCCTATAAAATTGTCTACCCAAAGTAATAATAAAAATGTGGGGTCTAGACTCATACACAACATGATGCTTCAACAAATATGGTTGTCCTAAAAGAACATCACAAACTTCAAGGGAGTAAATATTACACAATACCTCATCTTTGAAAGGCTTTACGCAATAGGGAAGGTGACACTGTTGGTTTACATAGATATCTCTTGCTTGGCAAAGCCAACCGATGGTGTAGGGCTATGGCTACAGTTTCATCTACAGGTCCAAATGCTTGATGACTTATGTTGATATCAGGTTCTTTTGACTATCGCTATAAATAATGAAATGAAGTGGAACCCCCTTTACCCACATATATGAGTGAAAGAGGCATTCCCCTTCCTCTAGTTCTTTTGGTTCGCTTGGCTGGACTTTGGTGATAGTGATAGTGGAACTAGTTTCATCATTGATAATATTCCTCCCTCCTTCTAGATTTGATCTAGAATCATAATCGACCTATGAATCAGAAGCCTTGAACTCAGCCACGAGTGAGTACTTGGAGTTGCATTCTGCAGTGTTGTTCCAAAGCCTTTTACTGTATTCACACCATTTTCCCATATACTTCTTTATCTTCTCATTTCCCTTCTTGTGTTGTGGATTGGACTAGTTGTCCTAAGAGTTGCCATACTTTCTTTGTCCCTTTCTGTGTGGTTTGGGGCCACCTTTTCCTTTATTCAGCTGTGAGGAGTTTGCAGATCCAAACTCTCACCTCTCATGCTTAAATTTATGCTCAATCTTGAAATAATATCTATAAGTCGTACCCAATGAGGCAATGTCCAGAAAATGCATTTCTATTTGAATGTATCTATGAAGACAGTCATGTTTTTTGAGCACTAGATGTTTCTCAGAGTCTTTGATACACAAATTGGTGCATAGTGTATGGAAAATATTGGTGAAATATGGTACTATATGGTCCCTTTGTTGATGTAGGGTGCAACATCTCATGTACTGGTCCTCGTAATTTCCAACATCGTAGTATTATTCTTTAATGGCATCCCAGAAGGAATCCCATGTAGGGGAAACCACAAATATTGCATATTCCACTATGACCCTTTGCTTAGAGTAAGTGTCCCACCAGTCCTTAACATCGAGGACAACCTTTGAGTAGATTCAAATTCAATCATTCATCTAAAACATTTAAATCTATGAGTCCTTAAAATAATGGAATATCAAAATTTAGATGTACCTTGAAGGGGGTTGCATGGACTCTTGATGAAAGATCTACTCTTGTGGGAAGTCGTCGAAGGATCTAGACAAAGTTGTCCATCATTTTTTTCCTTTGCCATGCAAGGACTTCCTCAAGAAACATTTTAAAAGGATCTCCTACTCCATAAACTTTCTTTTTGTCTCCCATGGGTTTTTGTCGGTCTTGGTGCGACCGATCTTGCAACGAATCAATTAGCTTGAGTCCCAACTTCTTTTATCTAGATCTTGTCTGGGACATGCATGAAGAAAAATAAAAGAAGAGCATCTCACTATGATATCACTAATCCATATTTTCAAGTAGAATGAACTGATTAACATAATGAGTACTATAAACATAGAGAAATGAGTAACAACATAGATATCCAATGAATTATATATTCTATTGAATAAATAAAATAGGATGAAATTGTAAAACTGCAGAATTCAAACACTTTCTCGAATGGTGGTAGCTACCTCTGAGAAGATATGTGGTTGTTATGTGCATCTGTATGATTATTCCTCCTAGATTAGTCCTCCCCCCTTAGGAACCAATGTTTTCCATTGCGTTGAGTTCCCCCACCAGGTGAGGAAACTTTTGTTGAATTTCACCCCGGGTCAACCACTTTCCTTGGTGTAGGAGCTGCCCTACCTTGCAACCTGATAAAGTTGGATCCTCTGCTGGCGCATTCGCTTGACCTGTGTGTCCACTATTTGATCAGTGGATTCCTTTTCCATGAATTCAAGGTTGATATCTATTGGTGTTAGTTTTTATGTGATCTCTAAGGTGTCCAATAATGGTGGAAAATATGGCCGCATGAGGTCCACATTGAACACTAGATGCAAGCCAAGGAAGGGTGGAGTGTTGAGCTCAAAAGAATTACCATCCATTACCTTGGTTATGGTGTAAGTCCCATAGAGAAGTGGGAGGAGCTTCTAATGGGTCCCTGTAAGATGCTCCTTCTGCAAATGTAAACAAACATTGTCTCCAACCTAAAACTAGTACGGTACCCTATGTTGATCATGGTGTTTCTTTTACTTAGCATTGGATTTCTACAAAATATCATGGACCTGTTGGGGGATGTGTTGAATCCTCATAATGGATCTAGTGGCTTGGTTAATATTATACTGAACATGGGAAGATGTTGTCTGTGTGGCTGCAATATGTAGTGCAACATCAATGAAACCTAGGTGTTGGAATCCCAGTCCCACCTGAAATGGGCTATGGTCAGTGGAGCTATGGAGAGCCATGTTGTAACTGTGATGAAAACAGGGCAGGAAATCATCACATGTACATGGATTATTAGATTTTTACATACATAGGATGTGCACAATCATTTGATTGATGACCATTTTTTGGTCATCTATTTAGGGATGGAAAGAAGTGGATTTACTGAGGTTGTTGTCCAACAGTGACCAGAGACTTGACCAGAATGTGTTGAGGAACCTTCTGTCTCTATGGGAGATGATGGTATGTGGTATCCCAAAGTGGAACCACACTCGTTCAAAGAATATCTTGGCAATATATTCTACTGTGATTTTCTTCTTGCAGGATGTGAGGATGCCCATCTTTGAAACGTGATAAACGACCACAAATATACAATCATTTCATTGTTTGGTGGATGGAAGGATAGACATGTAATCCATCAAGATGGATTCCCAATGCTTCTCAGGGGGTAGGAAGATGGGTGTATAACCCTTTCTTCTTGATGGTTTTCTTGGAAATGGAACATGAAGTGCAAGATCTGATATACTTGCTGATGTTCTGTTGAAGTTTTGGCTAATAATTTTTTTTCTTGACAACGCTCATAGTTTTCTCCATGCCAAAATGTCCTTCCATCCAACTACAATGGGCTTCCCAGATCATTTTTTCATGATCACTTGTGGGAACATAGATATGGACCATATGGCATAAAAACCTATCCTGAATGTGAAAATCGGTGACAGTCACGCCTATACCCAAGACCTGATAGGTGGTGTTGAAGTCTGGATCTTGCTAATAAAGTTGGGGCCACTCATATGCCTCATGTCCATAGGAATGGATCATAGCGGTGAATGCAACCACGAGAGGTCTATTGAGGTAGTCAACGAAACAATGTGTGGTCCATGTCTTATACTTGATGTTGATATGGAACTATTGCAAGTAGGTGTACCACTTCTGACGGTGATTGTTCTACAACTTCCCCTGTGTCTATATGAACTAGAGAGGCTTATGATCAATGTGTATGATCGTCTCCTTTCCCAGAATGTAATTTTTCCATTGAAGACAATCTTGTACAATGGAACACATTTCCTTGTCATAGGTGGGGTATTTCGGGACAATATCTGAAAGTGTCTCACAATGGTATGCCACTGGATGAACATAATGAGTGAGAACTACACCTAGAACATAGTAAGATGCATTAGTCTCAATCTCGAATGGTTGTTGCAGATCGAGAAAGGAGAGTACTTGAGTTGAGCACAAGAGATTCTTCAGATCCTCAAATGCTCATTTTTGTTCCTTCCCCTAGATGAACGTTTCCCTGCTACTGCACTTGGTCATGTGGCCGAGGGACAATGTAATATGGGAAAATCCCAACACTAACCGTCAATAGCAGTTGGCCAACCCTAAGAACCTCTAAATATCGATTAGTGTGGTCGGGGTTGGCCAGTCACATATGACTTGGATCTTAGAAATATCAACATGTACCCCATGCTCATCAACAATGTAGCCCAAGTATTGGACCTTGTTCATGCCAAAGGAACATTTTTCCAATTTGGCATATAGCTTGTGTTGTCGCAGAGTGCTCAAAACCCACTGAATATTCCACATGTGCTCCTTTCAAGTTTTGTTGAAGATGAGGATGTCATCCAAATATGCCACCACAAAAGACTTGGTGAAATGTCTCAATACATCATCCATTAACCTCATGAAAGTGGTTGGTATATTTGTTAAGATAAAGGTCATCACCAACCAATCGAAGAGACCTTCTTTAGATTTGAAAGTTGTTTTCCATACATCAATTGGTTCGATGGGAACCTGGTGGTAGCTAGACTTTAGGACAATCTCACTAAAGAACTTTTCCCCCTTGAGTTGTTCAAGAAGGTCATCAATCTTGGGAATTGGGTACCGATTTCTAATTTTGATTTTGTTTAATTATCTATAATCAATGCAGAGTCTCTACGTCCCATCCTTCTTTTGCACCAGTACAATCGAGATTCTGTAAGGGGAGGAGTTGGGTCCAATGTTCTCCTTTTGAAGAAGCTCTTGGATCTGACACTTGATTTCGTCATTTTCCATCAACGAGCGATGATATACTAGTCCTTTAGGAAGAGTTGCATCTGGGTTTAGATCAATTGGATGCTTGACTTGGCAGTGCATTAGTACGTCAGTGGGTGAGGAGAAGATGTCTTTGTAATCTTCCACAATCTCGTCTACTTTATTCTTCTGCAAAGAGAGGCTCTGTGTAGAGGCCATGGATTTGGCAACTACCTTATGCTTACTATGAGCATGGATCACAAGGAAGACGAACTTCCGAGTCTGTGAAATGACCTTATTGAATTTCTTAGCAAAGATTAAAGAAATAGAGGTAGGCAACGCTACCTCTGGTATCCTCTACAATTCTCTACCCAAACAATAATAACACTACAGGCTCTAGACTCATACACAGCATGATGATTCCACAAATATGGTTTTCCTAAAATAAAATCACAAAATTCAATGAGAGAAATATCACACTATACCTCATCCTTGAAAGGATTGATGTTGTAGGGTAGATGAAATTGTTGGCTAACACGAAGATATCTTCCTTGGTGAAGGAAACCGATGGTGTAGGGTTGTGGGTGCAATTTCCTCGGCAGTTCCATCCATTTGACAACCTCTAGTAAGATTAGGTTCTTTTGACTGCCACTATATACAATGAAATGAATAAGAGCCCCCTTTAACTAGATCTGTGAGTGAAAGAGGCATTCCCCTTCCTCTATTTCTGATGGTTTGTTGGGATGGTCTTTGGTGGTAGCGACAGTGGCACACGGTTCAACATCGATAATATGTTTCCCTCCTTTTGGACTTGATTTGGAATGAGAATCAACATCTAAATTGGAAGCCTTCAACTAAGACATGAGTGACTTATTGGAGATAAATTCTTCAGTGTTGTGCCAAGGGATTTTACGATATTCACACCATTTTCCCGTGTCCTTATTCGTCTTCGCATTTCCATTTTTGTGTTTCGGCTTGGACTGGTTTTCCTAAGAGTGACCATATTTTATTTTTCCTTTGTTGTGTGGGTTGGGGACACCTTTTCCCTACTTCAGCTGTGAGGAGTCTGCAGATTCAATATATCTCCTCTTTTGATTAAATTTATGCTCGATCTTGACAACATATCTATAGGTCATACCCAATGAGGCGATGTCCAGAAACTCCATTTCTATTTGAATGTATCAATGGAAACAACCATGGTATTTGAGCACCAGATGTTGCTTAGATTATTTGATACCCAATTTGGTGCATAGGGTATGGAAAATATGGTGAAATTTGGTACTCTCTGATCCCTTTCTTGATGCAGGGTGGTCCATCTAGTGTACTGGTCCTCATAGGTTCCAACAGGGTAGTGTTGTTCTTTAATGGAATCCCAAAAGGAATCCCATTTAGGGGAAACCACAAATATTGCAGATTCTTATATGGAACTTTGCTCAGAGTAAGTGTCCCACCAGTCCTTAACATGGGGGACAACATTGAGGAGTCCAAAAGAAACATTTTACCTATCAGAGAAGTTGTGGACTAAAAACCACCCTTCAAGCAAATTCAATCATTTATCTACAACATTTTCATCTATCAATCCTTCAAATAATGGAATATCAAAATTTACATGTACCTTGAATGGGGTTTCATGGCCACTTGATGAAGATTCTTCTCTTGTGGGTAGCCACCGAAGGATCTGCACAAATTTGTCCATCATTTCATTCCTTTGTCACGCAAGGGCTTCCTCGAGCAACATTTTAAAAGGATATCTTATTCCATCATATTTATTTTCATCTCCCATGGGTTTTTGTTAGGCTCAGAATGACCGATATCATAACAGATTGATTGATTCAAGTCCCAACTTTTTGTACCCAGATATTGTCAGGGACATGCACGAAGAAAAATAAATGAAGATAAAAATGCTTTGATACAAGTGATCCATATTTAGGAGTTGAACGAACTAATTAATTTACCAAATACAATAAACACAAAGATATTAAGAACAACATAGATATCTAGTGACCAATATCTTCTATTGAATAAATGAAATAGGCTAAAAATGTAAAACTGCAAAACTTAAACACTTGCTTGAATGGTGGTAGCTATCGTTGAGAAGAGATGTGGCTGTTATGCGCATCCATCTAAGAAGAATCATGAAAATGAATCTCTAGAGTCCTTTTTAATATTACTCATAAATTCAAAAACCATAGACATCGAAAAACCTAACCCTAGGAGATGAAACAACAAAAGTCATGTGGGCCCCTATGGGTAAGTTTGTACCTCAACTTCTTGAGGTCGTAACTTTTTCATACGACCTCCATTTTAGGCATGTGATAGCCCATTGAAAAGGTATTTTAAAGAAATACACATTACACTATCAAAATATGAATATAAATAACTTTACACAAATAGAAATATGAACCTTAACCGGTTTACATTCCTGCATATTAAACCTGTGCAATATTGTCTCGACATATTTTATCTGATTTAACAAGAGTTTCCTCTTTTTTCGATCTCTTTTCATTTCCATGCCCAAAATGAAATTTTAAGCACCGAGATCCTTCATGTCAAATTTATAGGACAACTAAGTTTTCACATCCTCGATAATCTCCTTGTTGTTTCCTATCAGCAACATGTCATCCACATACAAGACCAAATAAATAAAATGATCACCAATTAATTTAAAATACACTCAATGATCCTCTTTGCTTCTTGTGAAACCAAGTCCCAACATATAAATATCGGTTTTTTGATACCACATCCTTGGTGATTGTTTTAAACCATTCAGAGACTTTTTCAGCTTGCATACCATCTCCTTCTTTTCCTTCACAACAAATCCTTCTGGTTGTTTCATATAGATTTCTTATTCCATATCCCCATGTAGTAATTTTATCTTCAAATCCATCTTTTCTACTTGAAAATAAAATTCAACAACAAATAACATAAATCTTCTAGATGTTAACTTGGAAACAAGAGAAAAAATCTCACCAAAATCAATTCTATCAACCTGGGAATAACCCTTTTCTACTAACCGAGCATTGTATTTATCCACTTTTCCTTCTGCATTCAACTTCTTTTTAAATACCCATTTGTTGTCAATGGGATTTCTTCCAGTTGACAACTCCACTAGACCCCAAGCCTCATTTTTATCTAAGGATGAAATTTCTTCGTCCATGGATTTTTTCGAGAGATATCCATCTTTTGAATCCACTACCTCCTTGACAGTTCTAGGATCATCATCAATAATAGACAAAGAAAAATTTGAATGAAAATTAGATGGAGTATACCTTTCTGGTAGCCTTCTTTCTCGAACTGACCTCCTCAATACTGGAGTATTACTGGAGTATTAGGATCTTCTTCTTTTGATTCCCATTCTTTTGTAGAGTCTGATTCATCATCCTTTAAATCAAACTCTATTTTCTTTGGTTCTTCCTTACTTGGTAGGAATTCCTATTTAAAAACATCCTTCATTTCTCTAAATACCACATCTGGTCTATACACTACCTTCTTAGTTTTTGGGTTCCAAAGATTATAAACTTTGAGACCATCGTTATATCCAATAAAGATACACTTTTCATCCTTCTTATCTAAATTACTCTTGTTTTCCTTTGGAACATGAACATATGCATCACATCCAAATACCTTGAGATGTGTGAGAGGAGTTTTCTTACCAGTCCATACCTCTTTTGGAGTCTTGTCATCCAACATTGATGAGGGTGATCTGTTGACTAGGTAACATGTAGTACTTACTACCTCTACCCAAAATGATTTCCCTAACCCGACACCACTGAGCATGCACCTTGCTTCTTCCATCAGCTTCCTATTAATCCTTTCTGCAAATCCATTATGTTGAGGTATATATGGAGTAGTGTTATGCCTTTCTATACCAAACTTCTTACATAATTCTTCAAATTCATTCCCATGGAACTCTCTACCATTATCTATCCTCAACACCTTAATTATTTTCTCTATTTTATTCTCAACAAGAGCCTTAAACTCTTTAAAACTATCAAATACTTTAGATTTCTTCCTGAGAAAATACATACAAGTATTCCTCGATAATTCATCTATAAATGAGGCATAGTACACAGATTTTCCTAGTGATGGGACAAACACGGGTCCAAAAACATCACTGTGAACTAGCTGTAAAATTCCTTCTTCCCTCGTTGCACCAGAGGGGACTCTAACCCGATTCTACTTCCCATATACAAAATATTCATAGAAATGAAAATCCAGAGAGAACTTAGACATCTTCAACCATACCTTTACCATGTAGTATTTGAAGACCCTTCTGACTAATATGCCCCAGTCTTTGATGCAATAGCATAACCTTTTCTCAAGAGATTGTAGGAGTTCTTTCTTCTTCAAGTCCAATATTAGACAAAATGGAACTATTACACCCATCACTGATATTTCTTCCTTGCATATTATACAAAGTTCCAAAACGAACTCCTTTCAACAACACCATTGCACCTCGAACCATCCTGCAAGTTTCCTTTCCAAATAATTTTTTTACCCCTGCATCATCCATTTTTCTTACAGAAATAAAATTTATTGTCAAACCTGGGATGTGCAAAACATCAAGAGGTGTTCTAATCCTTCCATCTATGAGCCTCAACTTGAATTTTCCTCGTTCTATGATTCTGGTTGTCGAATCATCACCTAAGAAACCATTACCTCAATCATACCTTTCATATTCATAGAACCACTCCCTGTGGAAAGGCATATGAAAGGATGCACTTGAGTCAACAAACCATGCCTCATGATTTTCATGTGTGCTTGAAGAAGTAGACATATCCTCCTTCTTCCTTGGAGGTATTTTCTTATGTAGAAGGATATTCTTCAGATCCCTTATTTTTCTCAACTTTGGATCTACACTACTTCTTGCAGTGCCCTTTTTTTCCACATCTCCAACATACCTTTACAAACTTTCCAGGATATTTAGATCTACCCTTAGACTTAGATATCCCACTTGAGAACTTATATCTTTTTCTTTCCTAGGGGATTCCTCTTGTAAATAATGTGTTTGTGCTCTGTCCTTCCATATTCTTCTGTCTCATCTCTTATGATAACAAGAATGAGACCACTTCATCAAACTTTGAGGAAGTTGTATTACTACCTATGGCCACAACCAGACTATCCCACGACTCTGGTAAAGAAAAAAGTAAACTAATACACTTATCTTCATCTAAAATTTTAGTCTCAACATATACTAACTGACTTACTACAGTATTGAAGGCATTCAAATGCTCTACCATCGAGTCTACATCTCTCATCCTCAAGTTATACAACTTCTTTCTCAGGAATAGTTTATTTGTGAGGGACTTAAACTTATACAACTTCCCCAACTTATCCCATAAATCCTTGGTTGTAGCTTCCTATGACACATTCATTAATACTGAATCTGAGAGACATAGTTGGATTGTGCTCTTCGCCTTCCAATCCAATTTTTTCTAGTCATCTCCTAAGGTTCCTATAGGTGCAGTACCTGGATCTACCATGATCCATTGATCTTTGTCCAACAACAAATCTTCCATATTGAGCTTCCACAACTCAAAACGTTTCTGATTAAACTTCTCCATCCTCATTTTCTAATTGCTCACCATTTCATTTCACCTGAAAAATCAAAACCACATATCTCCCACTGTAAAAAGGCTTATCACAGTCCCGAGCCAAACCATTGACCACAAAGGTGTCCCCCTGAAGACAACAAATATTTGATACCAAATGTACATTTTAACCTTGTACAATATTTACTTTAAGAATATTTTCAATAAAAGAACAAAAAAGATACAATGGAAAATGCAAACATTACACAGAGATTTTTCCCCTGGAAACCCAAAACCAAGAGAACCAACATATTTTATATTCATTCATAGTGATACATTGTTTACAATGCAATATAAATATAGGATCCAACGAAATCCAAAATCCTAACCCAATGACCTAGATTAATCAACAACCCTAATTCCTTAATCGGAAATAGAAAACCATCAGAAAACATCCATGTGCCAAAAAACCACCAAACAATGGACATGAAAATTGGGGCAACACGAAAAACAAGGAAACAATGTGACACTACTACTTGTGCAAAGAATATAACACATACCCAACATCTACCCAAGACCTGATACATGGTGGTGAAGTTTGGATCTTGCCGATAAAGTTGGGGCCACTCAGATGCCTCATGTCCATAGGAATGGATCACAGTGGAGAGTGCAACCATGGGAGGTCGACTGATGCAGTCAGCGATAGGATTTGTGCTCCTTGTATTATACTTGATGTTGAGATGGAACTATTGCAGGTAGGTGAACCAATTTTGATGGTGGTCATTCTGCAACTTCCCCTATGTCTCTATGAACTGCAGAGGTGTGTGATCAGTGTGTATGATTGTATCCTTTCCCAGAATGTAATGTTTCCATTGATAACAAGATTTTACAATGGAATGCATTTCCTTCTCATAGGTGAGGTATTTATGGACAATATCTGAGAGTGTCTCACTATGGTATGCCACCAGATGATCATGTTGAGTGATAATTGTGCCTACAACATATCCATATGCATTAGTCTCAATCTCAAATGGTTGTTGAAAATCAGGCAAGGAGAGTACTGGAGCTGAGAAGAAGTGATGCTTTAGATCCTCAAATTCTTGTTGTTGTTCCTTCCCCCACACAAAATTTTCCATGCCACCACCCTTGGTCACATGGCTGAGGGCCCATGCAATATGGGAGAATCCCAACATGAATTTTCGGTATAAGTTGGCCAGTCCTAAGAACCTCCAAAGCTCGGTTAGTGTGGTCGGAGTTAGCTAGTCATGGATGACTTGGATCTTAGAGGGATCGACATGTACCCCATTCTCATCAACAATGTATCCCAAGTATTGGTCCCTCTTCATTCAAAAGGAACATTTTTCCAAGTTGAAATATAGCTTGTGTTGCCACAGAGTGCTCAAAACCTGTTGAATATGCCTCATGTGGTCCTCCCAAGTTCTGCTGAAGATGAGGATGTCATCCAAATATACCACCATAAAAGAGTTGGTGAAGGGTCTCAATACATCATCCATCAATCTCATGAAAGCGAATGGTACATTTGTTAAGCCAAAGGGCATGAACAACCATTCAAAGAGAGCTTCCTTAGATTTGAAAGTTGTCTTCCATACATTAGTTGGTTCGATGGGAACCTGGTGGTAGCCAAACTTTAGTTCAATATTGATAAAGAACTTTCCCCCTTTGAGTTGGTCAAGAAGGTCATCAATCCTGGGAATTGGGTACCAGTTTCTAACTATGATTTTGTTTAATGCTCTATAATCAATGCAGAGTCACCAGGTTTCATCCTTCTCCTGCACCAGTACAATTGGGATTCAACAAGAGGAGGAGTTGGGTATTATGTGCCTCTGTTGAAGAAGCTCTTGGATCTAAAAATTTATTTCTTCATTTTCCATCAGCGAGCGATGATAGACCAGTCCATTAGGAAGATGTGCACCGGGGGTTAGATCAATTGGATTCTTGACTTGGAAGTGCCTTGGTACTTTGATGGGTGAGGAGAAGATGTCTCTGTACTCTTCCACAATCCCATCGACTTTCTTCTAATGCAAAGAGAGGCTCTGTGTAGAGGCCACATATGTGGTGATGACCTTCTTCTTACTGTGAGAATGGATAACAAAAAATATGAACTTCCCAGTCTGTGAAATGACCTTACTACATTTCTTAGCAGATATTAAAGAAATAACAATAGGTGATGCTACCTTTGGTATCCTGTACAATTTTCTACCCAAAGTAATAATAACACTACGGGGTCTACACTCATACACAACATGACGCTTCCATAAATATGGTTGTCCTAAAAGAACATCAAAAACTTCAAGGAGAGAAATATCACACAATACCTCATCTTTGAAAGGCTTAATGTCATAGGGGAGACAACACTGTTGGCTGACACAAAGATCTCTTCCTTGGTGAAGCTAGTCAATGGTGTATGGTTGTGGATGCAGTGTCATCTATAGTTCTAGTCGCTTGACCACCTTTGCTGAGATCAAGTTCTTCTAATTGTAGTTATCGACAATGAAATGAAGATGATCCCCCTTTACCCACATATGTGAGTGAAATAGACATTCCCCTTCCACTGGTTCTTTTTCTTTGCTTGGATGTAATTTGGTGGTAGCGATAATGGCACTAGGTTAGCATCAATAATTTGCTTCCCTCCTTATAGATTTGATTCAGAATCATAAGTGACCTTTGAATTAGAAGCCTTCATCTTGGCAATGAATGAATACTTGGAGAGACATTCTTAATTGTTGTGCCAAGGGATATTATGGTATTCACACCATTTTCCTGTGTCCTTCTTCATCTTCTCATTTCCCTTCTTTTGTTGAGTATTGGACTGGTTGTCCTGAGAGTGGCCATCTTTTCTTTGTCCCTTTCTATGTGGGTTGGAGCTGCCTTTTCCTTCCTTTGACTTTGAGGAGTTTATAGATCCAAACTCTCACCTCTTCTACTTAAATTCTTCTCGATCTGGACAACATAGCTATAAGTCGTATCCAATGAGGCGATGTCCAGAAAATCCATTTCTTTTTTAATGTATCTGTGCAAAAAACCTTTGTATTTGAGCACCAGATGTCGGTCAGAGACTTTGATACCTGATTTGGTGCGTAGGGTATGGAAAATATTGGTGAAATATGGTAATTCCTGGTCCCCTTATGTACGCAAGGTGGTGCATCGAGTGTACTGGTCCTCGAATCCTCCAGCAAGGTAGTATTGTTCTTTAATGGCATCCCAAAGGAATTCAATGTAGGGGAAACCACAAATCTTCTAGATTCCTCTATGGCCCTTTTCTCAGAGTAAGTGTCCCACCAGTCCTTAACATGGGGGCCGACCTTAAGGAGTGCAAAAGTAATATTTTCCATATCAAAAAAATTGTGGAATGAAAAATACCCCTTGAGCAGATTCAACCATTTATCTACAACATCCGCATCTATTAGTCCTTAAAATAATGGAATATCAAATTTTACCTATACCTTCAAGGGGGTTGCATGGTCTCTTGGTGAAGATGCTTCTCCTATGGGCATTCGCCGAAGGATATGCAAATTTTTTTTGATCACTTAGTTCCTTTTTTGTGCAAGAGATTCCTTGAGCAACATTTTAAAATGATCTCCTGCTCCATCATATTTCTTTTCATATCCCATCGATTGGTTCTATTGGGACTCGAACCAATCGAATCTTTAAGTGACTTGATTGGTTTGAGTCCCAACTTCTTGTACCTATATCATGTCAGGGACATGCATGAAGAAAAATAAATGAAGAGCAGACTTATCTGATACCACTGATACATATTTAGAAGTGGAACGAACTAATTAACAGACTGAATATAATAAACACACAGATATGAAGAACAATAGAAATATCTAGTGAACGATATCTTCTATGGAATAAATGAAATAGGCTAAAACTGTAAAACTGGATAACTAAAACACTTGCTTGAATGGTAGTAGCTATCTATGAGAAGAGATGTGGCTGCTAGGCACATCCTTCTGAGCAGATTCATTACAATGAGGCTCCATAGGCCTTTTTAACATTACTCATGAATTCCAAAACTATAGACATCCAAAAACCTAACACTAGGAGATGAAACACCAAAATTTATGTGGGACCCTATGGGTAAGTTGGTACCTCAACTTACCAGGGTTGTAACTTTTGCATATGACCACCATTTTAGGGTTGTGATAACCTATTGGAAAGGTATTTTAGATAACTACACATTACACCATCAAACTCTGACTCCATCTACACTTTTACTGTGGCAAGTCAAAAAAAAATTGCTTATGGCCCCAAAATGACCCTGGAAGTAGAACAAGATGTGCTGCATGAAAACATACAAAATAAGCCAATTGGATTAGGTGGGAGGCCACCAGTATTTACCTAGAAGATGTGTATGGGTTCAGATAGTCCCGAAAGTGTAGAAACCACAATTAAAAAGAAGTACAGAAGAATGTGTTGAACTAAAACCTATCAAGAGGAGCGAGTTGGAATAGGTGGGTGGCCACCAATATCCACCTAGATCAAATCCCAAGGCTTTCATCTAAGAAAACAATGATTATTTGGATAAAAAGTCATTCATATTGTGCCAAAGGGATATTTTGGAAATCACACCACTTTCCAGTGTCCTTCTTCAACTTCCCATTACCCTTATTTTTGGTAGCTTGGACTGGTTGTCTTAGCACTGTCCATCCTTTCTCTATCCTTTTCCCTGAGAGTTAGGGCCACGCTTACCTGGATTCTTTTTCGATGGGTTTGCATAACAAAAATATCACTAATTCTTTTTCTTGAACTTCTACTCGATCTTGATAGTATATCGGTAAGTGACTCCTAGTGAGGAGATGTCCAGGAACTCCATATTTGACTAGATGTACCTATGTAGGCAGGGATAATTTTAAGGATGGAAATTTATTTTAAAATGTAGAAACCTTGGCGAATCTTACTAATCCTTCATATGTCAACTATAAATGTTTGGAGATATTTTTGTAAAAATATTCAAATTTCTAATCATTTTATATAGTTTTTATAAAATTTTGGCAATTTTTAAGGTAAAATTATTTTATCATATAGAATTTGGGTGAATCATTTTTAAATTAGCGAATCTCATTTTTGGAAAAACCATGGAAAATTATCCCATGAGCGAAATTTAGCCCCTAAAATCATCCTTGTATGTAGGTCACTAATGTATTTTAAAACTGGGTTTTTCTCGAAGTATTTAATACTAAGATTTTTCCGTAAGGTATGGAATACATTGCTGTACTTTGACACCATCTGGTCTATCTCTTGATGTAGAGTTGTCCATCTCATGTATTGGTCATCATAGTTTCCAATAGTGTATTATTTATCCTTGAGGGAATAAAAAAAATTCACCCAAGTTGGGCTTGGCCCAAAAATGACAGATTCATATTCAACACATTCCTCATAGTAAGTCTCCAACCAATGTATGAAATGAGGAAGGGACTTAAGGAGCACGAAGGTAATTTTTTCACTATTGGAAAAATTTTGGACAAAGAAATAAACCTCAATAATACTTAACAATTTTTCCAAAGAATTGATGTCTATATAGCATTCAAATAAATGAATATCAAATTTAACTTGTAACTTAAAGGGCATCACAACTCCAAAGTGAATATTGGTTGAAGGTGGCTTTCTAGCTATTAGAAATCATCGAAGGATCTCGGAGAAATTATCCATCATCTCATTGCTCTGTCATGCAAGGGCTTCCTCGAGCAACAATTTGATAGGATCTCCTACTTCGTCATCCCTCTTTTCTTCTTCCATGGGAGGTTTCTTGGGTGGGAGAGATCCATTTTACTAAAGAGAAACAAGCTTGAGACCCAACTCTCTCTAACTTGACATTGTCGGGGACATGCACTAAGAATGACAAGGAGAGTGCTATGATACTACTGATACATATTATTTTGATAACGTTAGGAAGGAAGAAATATAACTGAGATATACGAAGGAAACACACAGAGATATTGCAAGGAACATAGTAATACAATAGATCTCATATTCGATGAATGGTTGTCTATAATATAAAAGACTGTAAAATTCAAATCACACAAGTTAACAAGAATGGTGTTAGCTTATCTCTCAAGAGAGATGTCTTTGCTATGCTCATTCACAAGAATATGATTACAATGAGGCTCCAAAGTCCTTTTTAACATAAATCATAAATGCAAAAACCTTAAGCATGGTCAATCATAGTGAAACATGGTTAAGATTAACCTCAAACATGGTAAATAGTTAACCATAGACAACCATGGATATCCATAGTCAATCATGGTCAACCATGGTCAACACGGTGACCATTGTAAGACATTGTCAATGATGGTCAACTATATCCTTTTATGGGAAACCATAATCAACCATGGTGAAATGTTGCCATACATAGTTTACATGGTCAATTTTTTAAAATTTGGTCAAACATCGTCAACCATAGTAAACATGATCAACCATAGTCAAACATGGTCACCCATTATCAACCAAAATCAACTATAGTCATACATAGTCAACCATAGTCACCCACGGTCAACATGGTCCTCAATAGTAGACTATGGTCTACCTTGGAGAACCATACCCAACCATGGTAAACCATGGTCAAGCATAGGAAACCTTGGGTAACCATAGTCAACCATAGTCAACCATGGTCAACATGGGAAACATGGTTACCATTATAACATTTGATCAACCATTGGTAATGATAGTCAACCATGATCAATTATGGTTATACATAGACTACATGATCAAATGTGGTCAGATGTGGTCAAATCTAGGTCAAACAATGGGCAAGGACAACCATGGTCAATCATAGTCAACCATGTTCATGGTGAAGCATCACCATGCTAATGGTTATGATTAAGCATAGTCAACGATGGTCAAACATAGTAAACCATGGTCATGGTGAATATTTGAGAATGAAGTAATTTGACATAAGTCAACCATGATGAACATTGCAATGTGACTTTACCATGGAAAACCATGGATATACATAGTAAGCATGCTCAAGCATAGGCAACTCAAGATAATCAACTAAGTTAAAACTAAATTCATGGAAAACCATGGTCAATCATAGTCAACCATGGTAATTTCCATGTTCAACCATGCACATGGTGATATTCAATGAAGGTCACAATCAACCACTATCATCCATTGTCAAACATAATCAAACATGGTCATGGCCAACCATAGTCATCAATAAAAATTATCAATGATATTCAACCACATGCTCAACCATATTCAACCATTGTCCACATAAACCATAGTCAACCATGGTCATCCTCAGCCATGGTCATCCATATTTAACCATGGTTATTAATATTCATCCATGGTTAACCATGCTCATGGTCATTATCAACCATAGTTAATCAACATGAACCATACTCAACCATGGTCATGTTCACCAATGGTCAACCATAATTAATCATGGTCAACCATAGACAATCATGGTTATGGTCATCTAAGATAAACTAAAATCCTTTTTCAACCATGGTCATGGTCATCCAAGGTCAACGAGAGTCATGTTCAACCATGGTCATGGTTAACCATAGTCAAACATAGTTACCCATGTTCATGGTTAACACTTGAGAATGTAGCAATTTCAGATAAGTCAACCATGATAAATCTCACAATGTGACTTTACCATGTTAAACCATGGTTATACATAATAACCATTTTCAACCATAGGTAGCTTGACATAGTCAACTAACTTCTATATAGATTCGAGGACAATAATGGTTAATCATAGTCAAACATGGTGAAGGTTAACCATGGTCATGGTCATGGTCATAGTCAATCAAGTTCATGGTCAACCACAACCATCCATGGTGAAACATATTCAACCATGATCATGGTCTACCATAGTCAACCAAGTTCATGGTCAACCATAGTCATGGTCAACCTTAGTTAATCATGGTTAACCATAGTCGACCATGGACGCTCATTTTCAACCACAGTTAACCATAAAAAATCATGGTCAACCATGGTTGTCGTAAACCATATTCATCCATGGACATTATCAACCATATTCAACCATGGTCAATGTCAACCATATTCAACCATGGTTGTGTTCATGAATGGTCAACCATGGTCGTCGTCAAACATATTCATCCATAGACATTGTCAACCATATTTAGACAAATGGTTTACCGTATTCAAATATGGTCAATGTCAACCATATTCAACCTTGGTCTTGTTCACTCATGGTCAACCATATTTAACCATGGTCAACCATACTCATCCATGGTCAACCAAAATGATGGTCACGGTCAACCATGGTCATTATCAACCATGCTCACACTCACGGTCAATGATAGTTAACCGTTATCACAGTCATTGAAGCTAAACCACATTTAACAATTGTCTTATTTATGGTTATGGTCAACCATGGTCAAGCATTATGATGCAGGAGAATCGCCAACTCATCAAGCGAGCCAACACATCAAGCGGAGATTAGCTGGATAACCAAACCCAAATTTTTGAAAGTGCTTTGGGAATGTAGCGCAAGTCTTTAATGAATCCTTTATGAAGGAGCGCCTTTTGTATGTTGTATCAGACCTCGAGCTATACGCTCTTGTCTGAAGTAGATAGGAGGTAATTAATAGATTTAATGCAAATAGATAGGATTTTATTTCTAGATTAGACAGTTTTAGATGGAAGGAGGGAAAACGGATATAGACACCCTCATTGTATCATTGTAACATTAGCCAACATTCAGAAGAGAGAGCATGCAGAGAATTGTATGAAGAACACCCATGTACAGTGTTGAATTAATAGAATGAAGTTTTGATTCAAACTCATGGCTGGTGTTGTTTCTCTGTGTAGATTGTTTATGTGCTCATGAATGTTTGCTTTCTGGTTATGCATTTTCTTTATATATGTTGTGCATGAGATTTCATGTTTTAATTGAAGTCTGAAAGGGAGAGAGAATAAGTTTCAATTGTTTCTCTATCTGGGTCGGGAGATTCCTGCAAGGGGTGCAATTGAATTCATCCACATAGAGTGCGTTGAAGAAGGCCCAGTAGCTTAAATTTTGTTCTCATTCATCCAAGAGTGGATTTGTTTGTTAAATCCGTGCAAGGAGTGCGCAGGTCGAGGCAGAAGTCTCAATTGTTAATCTGAGTGAAGTGAAATCAGAGACTGTTGTTGCAGGAAGTGCGCAGAGTCTGAAGTATTCAACACTTGGGAAGTTGTTGAATATTAAGCGTAAGGAGTGCGCACAGGTTCCTTTGAAGAATGAGAGTTGAAAATCTCAGGAGGGTAGTACCTTCGTGATAATCATTACAGGGTAGCACAAAAGGTTCGTGCTGAAGAAAGCTCAGGCAAGAGTTGCAAGCACAGGTGTTGGAGAGAAAGTTCGGGGAATGAACACTTAGCCATTCGCGAGAAACCTTCAAAGAGGAGGAATCAACGGTCAGGATTCATCGAGGGAAATAGAGAAATCCCGTCAGCCGTTAGATCTCGAGGAGAGGCGCATGGTTTAAGCCTTAGCGTGCAGGGAAGGAACCAGGGGTTCATCGGGATTTGGCTCATCGTGGAATCAGGGCTTCCAAAGGCATAAAACTCTCACAGGAAGAAATCGCAATCTGTGATTTCCCGAGAGGATCAAAGTCGTTGATCTCGAAAGGAACATGTGTCAAGGAGCAGAGAGCATCGGGGTTCAGCCCATCGGAGATTCAGAGTTTCCCGTGACAAGGAACTTGTGCAGGTTGGATTCGTGATTTCGTGATACCCGATAGCGCGATGAGGAGGGGGTGATGTGGAGGAGAGTGCCCGCACATGCATCGGTGTTCGGCATTTGGGAGTTCTCAGTGATGAGAGACTCACGACCGGAGAAGTCACGATATCTTGAAACGCGATAACCATACAGTCGATTTGTTGATTGGAGGACAGGTGTCGTATGGCCAATCCTTGCCGTGAGTCGACGCTAGGTGGCATCAGAAATCGGGATTTCCAAAGGCTTAAATTCTACGCATTGCAATTCCACGAAGTCCGAAATTCTGAAGTGGGAAAGGACTGAGGTCTTGTGGACCAACAGGTCACGTGAAAAAGGAGCTAGCTGGAGAGGGCTGAAGGTTGCAAAGTATCATCGCCTATTAGAAATTGGGGATCCGCGAGGTAAGTGACATACGACCTCGCGAGTGCCGATTTTCCCGATCAGGAAAAATTCCCTATAAGAAACAGGAAGTCGTGGGGGGGGAAATACTCATCGGGTTTCGGGGATCTATGAGACCCGATCCCAGGGTTTAAGGACTCGCGATCTAGCAAGGTATGATTTCCCGATTTTGACTGGGAGATCATAAAGAAAATCTCTGTGGGTGACAATGTCCCGAAAGAGGTTTTGAAGAACACTCTAGCTCTTCAGGCCTAAGGAAGAGAAGGTCCTGGTGGGAGCAGGCATGCCCGGCGGCACGTTTGCGTCAGAGTGGTATCAGAGCGAGATTTCTTTTCTATATATTTCAGGCAAGAGGGTAGAAGAAGAGAAGGAGCACTCTGATACACATAGAGTGGTATCAGAGAGGGACTAACTCTTTGTTTTCTGTGACAGAGAGAGAGAGAAAATTTCACCATGCCGCTGAGAAGGGAAAGGCAATCACCAGATCTGGAGGATAGGGGAAACCAGAGAGGCAGAGGAAGACAGGTACATAATACTGAAATGGAAAGGTAGATACGTGATCTTCGAGCGAGATTAGAAGATATGGAAGCAACGCAGAGACACACAACCAGTGCTGGAGATTTGAGTGACTCTGAAGGCGAAGTTGAAGATGAACAACAGAGAGAAGTTGCAGCTAAAGATGCAACAAACGAGTGATTAATTAAAGCTATCACCCGGATGAGTTCAAAAACAAAGATGGACATTCCAATTTATGAAGGGAGTCTGGATGCAGAAGAGCTTCTGGATTAGATTAGAGCTCTTGATACCTACTTCGATTATGAAGACGTCGAAAAGGATAAAAAGGTTAGGCATGCTGTCACAAAATTGAAGGGACACGCAACATTATGGTGGGACGAGCTCCAAGCAGATAGACATTCCAAAGGCAAGCAAAAGATCAAAAGTTGGGATCGAATGATTGCGAAGATGAAGGAAAAGTTCATCCCAAGGGATTATCAGATCACATTGTTCAGGAGAATGCAGAACCTGAGACAGAAGTTGATGACAGTGAAGGAGTATACTGAGGAATTTTATAAGCTAAATATCAGAGCAGGTCATTGGGAGAGCGATGATGAAAAAGTTGTCCGGTATATGAATGGATTAAGATATGATATCCAGGATGAGATGAGTATGACAACCATTAGAACAGTGGAGGATGCGTATCAAAGGGCATTAAAAGCTGAGGAAAATCTAAGCCGTAAGCTAGCGCAACGAGGGAGAGGTAGGAGCCAGCCAAAGGGTAAATCAGTTGCCCAAGACAGGTTCCAGAAATCTAAGGATGAATGGAAGAAACCTCAGACTAGAACAGAAAGAGGTGGAATTTCATAGCAAGGCCAGTATGCTAGACAACGAAGGCAGCAGACAGAACAGAGCGGAGGATACGCTGATAATAACACATTTCCTTGTACCATAGGTAGAGGAAGAGGCAGAGGTGGAGTCATCACATGCTACACCTGTGGAAAGAATGGACAGAAGGCAGTTGATTGTCCAGATAGGAAGAAGGATGGAGGAGAAGCTCACATTGCCGAGGCACAGAGGTGAGCTGCTGAAGCTAAATATGCAAAAGATGGAAGGTTGCTAATGATGTGTAAGGTTCTCTTAACACCTGAGAAGGAGGTGGAGGACACGGCTCAGAGAAACTAACTTTTCAGAACCACATGCAAGACCAAAGATAGGAAATGCAAGGTTATTGTGGATAGTGGAAGAACAGACAATCTCGTTTCAACCGAGATGGTGGAAAAGTTAGAGCTGGAGACAACTGATCACCTGAGTCCATACAAAGTTTCATGGCTATAAAAGGGACATCAGGTGAGTGTCACCAAATAGTGCTTAGTTGACATCAAGATAGGAGGATATAATGATAAAATACTCTGTGATGTTATACCTATGGATGTATGTCATTTATTGCTAGACAGACCATGGCGATATGATAGGAACATAGTTCATGATGGGAAGATGAATACATACACTTTAGAGAAGAACGGAAGAACACATATTCTACTTCCAATTAAAGACAAAGAAGTAAAACCAGAACCAAGAAATACCATACTTCTCATGAGTGGGAAGGAAATTCTGGCAGAGGTAAAGAAGAAAGAACATCCACAATTCTTTGTGGTCAGGAAAACAAGAATTGTTTTGACTAGCACAAGAGTGGACGATTTGTCGGAAGAAATTCAGAAACTCCTGGAAGAGTTCACTGACATTGTAGTAGATGAATTAACTCATTCGTTGCCGCCAATGAGGAGTGTGAGTCATCATATAGACCTCATACTAGGAGCTAGTTTTCCGAACAAAGCTGCGTACAGGTTGACGCCGCAAGAGAATGAAGAAGTTAAAAGGTAGGTACAGGAGTTGTTGGATAAAGGATTGATCAGAGAAAGTTTAAGTCCATGTGTCGTTCCAACGGTACTGAGTCCAAAGAAAGAGGGAGGTTGGAGAATGTGCACTGATTCCAAAGCCATGAAGAAGATAACCATCAAGTACAGGTTCCCATTGTCGTGGATGGATGACTTGATGGACTGTTTAAGTGGAGCCAAATTTTTTTCAAAGGTTGATTTGAAAAGCGAATACCATCAGATTCACATGAGGGAAGGTGATGAATGGAAGACAGCCTTCAAAACCAATGAAGGGTTATATGAATGGCTAGTCATGCTGTTTGGTTTGACGAATGCACCGAGTACATTCATGAGGCTAATGAATGAAGTGCTGAAGGAATTCATTGGGAAGTTTGTCATTGTTTATCTAGATGACATATTGATTTTTAACAAAATGAAAGAAGAACATCTAAAGCATTTAGCTGCAGTAATAAGGAAGCTACAACAAGAGAAGTTGCTAATAAACATAAGGAAATCTTCATTTATGAAGACAAAACTCATTTACTTGGGGTTTGTCATATCGGAAAATGAATTGAAGATGGATCCAAGTAAAGTGGAGATGATTGAAAATTAGCAATCACCGAGAAATATTTTCGAGGTGAGAAGTTTTCATGGACTGGCAAGTTTCTATAGAAAATGCATCAGGAATTTTAGTGGAATTAGTGCAGCAATGATGGATACTGTCAAGAAAAGACATAAATCTTTTTATTGGACTGAAGAGGCAGATAAGAGCTTCAATCTATTGAAGTGGAAGATCACCGAACAACCGACTTTAGTGTTGCCATATTTTACGAAAGTGTTCCAGGTGAAATGTGAGGCAAGTGGCTTTGCCATAGGAGTAGTCTTGAGCCAGGAGGACAAACCAATTGCATATTTCAGCGAGAAGCTGGATGAGGCAAAAGTGAAATACTCCACGTATGACAAAGAATTTTATGTTATCATACAGGCGTTGAAGAAGTGGAGGCATTATTTGATCCCAAAATAATTTGTTCTGTATAGTGATAATCATGCATTGCAGTTTGTGACTCAACAGGAGAAGTTGAATCAAAAACATGCTAAATGGGTAGAGTATATGAAGAATTTTACATTTGTAATTAAACAGATTTCAGGTACTGCTAACAAAGTGGCTGATGCTTTGAGCAAGAAGTGTTTGTTGCTGCAGGAGTTCAAAGTCAAGAAATTGGGTTTTTAAAATCTTAGGGACATGTATGTAGGTGATGCAGATTTTGCAGAGGCATACGAGGCAACTGAGAATCCAGTTCTCAGAGATAGAAGACCATGGATAGATTACATGATCCAAAATGGACTGTTGTTCAGAGGAAATTAGTTATGCATTCCAAATTTCTCCATGAGGGAGAATCTGCTAAAAGAGAAGCATAGTGGTGGATTAGCAATGCACTTTGGCCACGACAAGACATTTTCAAAGCTGAGTGAAGCATATTTTTAGCCAGGGATGTGGTCGGAAGTCAAAAATTTTGTTGACAGGTGTAGAATTTGCTAGCATTCGAAGGGCAGGAAGCAGAATGCGGGATTCTATCAACCATTACCCATACCCGAGAGGCCATGGGATGAAATCAGCATGGATTTCATATTGGGATTACCGAGGACGCAAAGAGGACATGATTCAATCTTTGTAGTGGTTGACAGGTTTTCCAAAATGGCACATTTTATTCCATGCTAGAAGACCAATGATGTGACTCATATCACAAATTTGTTCTTCAAGGAGATCGTTAGACTTCATGGTTTACCCAGAAGCATAGTATTGAGCAGGGATACGAAGTTCATTGGACGTTTCTGGAGGACACTCTGGAAGAAGATGGGGACTAATTTGATGTTTAGTTTTTCCTATCATCCTCAGATGAATGGGCAAACAGAGGTGGTAAATAGGAGTCTAGGAGATTTATTAAGAAGCTTGGTGACAGAGCACCATAGCAACTAGGACAATGTGTTGCCACAGGCAGAGTTCGCGTACAACGACTCAGTGAACAGGAGCACAGGCAAAAGTCCATTTGAAATTGTATATGGAAGGTAGCTAAAAGGAGTATCTGAACTGAAGGATTCAGAGAAAATAATGACTAAGAGCGCAAATGCTGAAGAATTCACAGAGGCGATGAAAGAACTTCACAGCAGGGTGAAGGAGTGATTGCTGCAATCAAACCAAGAATATAAGCATAGAGCGGATCAACATCGGAGACAAATTTAGTTTGAAGTTGGTGATCTAGTTCTGGCACATCTGAGGAAGGAAAGGTTCCCAAGGGGAACATACAAAAAGTTGAAAATGAAGAAGATTGGGCCATGCAGAGTCCTAAAGCAATTGGGAGAAAATGCTTATGAAATTGAGTTGCCAAATGAGATCGGAATATCTCCAACATTCAATGTCTCAGACTTATATCCCTATAAGGCTGAGGAAGCAGGAGCTGGAAGTGATGAACAACCAGAAATTCAGTGGTAGAAGCAGATGTCGATTGCAAAAAAGCCACAGATGTAGTGTATACTTGACAAGAGGGTAAGAAAAAAGATCAAACGAAAGGAATACTTCGAGTATTTGGTCAAATGGAAGAACCGTCGAGTAGAATATGCCAGCTGGGAGATAGAAGCAGTGATTCAGAAGCATGGACAGACCGTGCAAGAGCTCATGGACATGAGCCCATGAAAGTTTTCAAGACGAGGAGTATGATGCAGGAGCATCGCCAACTCATCAAGCGAGCCAGCACATCAAGCGGAGATTAGCTGGATAACCAAACCCAAATTTTTGAAAGTGCTTTAGGAATGTAGCGCAAGTCTTTAATGAATCCTTTATGAAGGAGCACCTTTTGTATGTTGTATCAGACCTCGAGCCATACGCTCTTGTCTGAAGTAGATAGGAGGCAATTAATAGATTTAATGCAGGTAGATAGGATTTTATTTCCAGATTAGACAGTTTTAGATGGAAGGAGGGAAAACGGATATAGACACCCTCATTGTATCATTGTAACATTAGCCAGCATTCAGAAGAGAGAGCATGCAGAGAATTGTATGAAGAACACCCATGTACAGTGTTTAATTAATAGAATGAAGTTTTGATTCAAACTCATGGCTGGTGTTGTTTCTCTGTGTAGATTGTTTATGTGCTCATGAATGTTTGCTTTCTGGTTATGCATTTTCTTTATATATGCTGTGCAGGAGATTTCATGTTTTAATTGAATTCTGAAAGGGAGAGAGAATAAGTTTCAATTGTTTCTCTATCTGGGCCAGGACATTCTTGCAAGGGGTGCAGTTGAATTCATCCGCATAGAGTGCATTGATGAAGGCCCAGTAGCTTAACTTTTGTTCTCATTCATCTAGGAGTAGATTTGGTTGTTAAAGTCGTGCAAGGAGTGCGCAAGCGGAGGCAAAAGTCTTAATTATTAATATGAGTGAAGTGAAATCAGAGACTGTTGTTGCAGGAAGTGCACAGAGTCTGAAGTATTCAACACTTGGGAAGTTATTGAATATTAAGCACAAGGAGTGCGCACAGGTTCCTTTAAAGAATCAGAGTTGAAAAGCTCAGGAGGGCAGCACCTTCGTGATAATCATTACAGGGTAGCACAGGAGGTTTGTGCCGAAGAAATGTCAGGCAAGAGTTGCAAGCGCGGGTGTTGGAGAGCAAGTTCGGGGAATGAACACTTAGTCATTCGCGAGAAACCTTCAAAGAGGAGGAATCAATGGTCAGGATTCACCGAGGGAAATAGAGAAATCCCGTCAGCCATCAGATATCGAGGAGATGCGCATGGTTTAAGCCTTAGCGTGCAGGGAAGGAACCAGGGGTTCATCGGGATTCGGCTCATCATGGAATTGGGGCTTCCAAAGGCATAAAACTCTCACAGGAAGAAATCGTAATCCATGATTTCC